>CAXKVV010001971.1:0-28039 GCA_964058805.1 Schoenoplectus triqueter
CTGCTCTTCATACTCACGAAAAAGTTTTGTGAGTAAATCAATGCTTTTGATGAATTCAGGTCTGAGATTTGATACAGACAAAAATGTAGCTAGTTTACTGAGAAAAGGCTTGTTGTCTATTATACGGGAGAGCTAATATAGAGTTGCAAAGCAGAAATATTATATGCATTGTTACAAGTCAAATTAATGCTGGAACTAGATTCTGAAGTGATTTTGACATTAAGAAAGCTAGTATTCATAATTTAAATTCTTTCTAGGAAAAAATATATATCAAAGTTTCCCACTTTAATGAGATTCCGTTGTTAACGATGGAGATTAAAATGAATAGCAGTAACACTCGGTATCACTTAATCATGTGCAAATCATCTTTTTTTTTTCTGCAGCAATTTATCTTTGGGGAACTGCTAGGATTTTTTTAATCCTTACAACAATGTTAATAAAAAAGAGACATTTTTGCATTTTAAACAGAAGTGCCTCTTTTGACAAACAATTTTGGATTTCATCAAAGTTTCTCTCGCGATTTCAAAATTTAAAAGATATCCTTTCTTTTAGAATACAATACTAAGACCATTTAGAAAGTGAAAACTAATCTTACAAACTGTAAACTGAGTTCTAAATAGCAATTCATACCTTCGTGGTACTTGCCGTGATTATAATTTAATTTCAAAAGGTCAGACTGATCTCAGCTTCAGGTTTAGACCTCCAGACAACAACGCGCAACAGCCAGAAACAAAAAGAAAGATCATGGATACACACAAAATTTCACCATCATCTCAAATGCACATACAAATATGAATGAAGTTTCACTAAAATATCTATATACAAATTTGGCCATACAAAGCTGACAACCACTGCAGTCTAAATAAGAGAGAGAGAGAGAGAGAGAGTCTTGAACCCCTACAATTTTCTAACAACAAACTATTGGGACCAATTCAGGCAATCATGTATTGGTCTTTTGCAAATCACGCCACCGAATGATTGAACTTTCACTCAATAAACCTTCACAATACAGACAAGTCCAAGCACGCAATCATGGCATCACCAATGCATTCAGCTCATTACCTCCCATTTATTCATTCACAAACGTCTTCAGTGAAAATGGTGGATGTGCATCCTATAACAGGGAGGGGAAAAATACTATTGATATTTGTTATCTCATTTACAATCAGAAGAAAAGGAAAGAAAACAACAATAAGGGAATTTTTATTTACAGCACTTCTTATCCTGTAATTCAATATTCTGAGTCTTTGGAGTTTTATTCTTACTCTTTCTGTAAAGCTCTTCTTTCCTTCATTAATACAATTATTTAGTAGGCCTTTTGCCTACTATAAAAAAAAAACAATAAGAGATCTTCACCTTGTCAAATTCAGGAAGATATTGTCTAACAACTGTTGCTTGTTGTGCTAACCTTTCCAGTTCCGAGTTGGCCGGCATGTTAGCATGCTCTATTGAAGATTAAATTTCCATAAAACGAACAATAAAGAAATAAATGCTAAGTTTGTGGACCAAATAGTAAATAGAAAAAAATATATATCAGATACATATAAAGAGAAATAGAAGTATACTAATGATAAATTAAAATTATATAGAATGTTATATATTGACCTCAAATAAAAATAGGAGTGAAACGTAACAGCTATTAAATACCTAAAATAGCTTGATTGAGACCATCAGCAACACTTTGACGGTATTCTAAACTCAACAAATGGAACATGGGTGATTTCTCTGGGTCTTCATATGCCATTAATGCCATCACATCCTGTTTATATTTCATGTCAGAAGAGGTAATGAAAAATATAATAGTGAAAACTTGAAAGAGATATATCCTATCATCACAACCGTACCAATGATGTATTTTCTTTGAATTTACAATACAACTTATCTGGAGCTTAAATTATCAATCTCTGGTCAATATAACGTCCAAAAAAATCAGTATAGTTGAGACCAGTTACCAAACTAGTCTGTTTGGTACTTTTACTTGTCAATATGATTAGTAAAGCATACAAAATTGGGAGATGATAATAGTCCCCGTGACTTTGTCCCCAAAAAATCCCCAAGTATTGATCAAGTGTTCCAGTCAAAGGGCTTTCAGAGTTTGGTCTTGAGCGCAACTTGCTGATTTTAAGTTTATTTATATCAAGTATATGAACTATTTATATTTAGGTAGGGTGTCAATGGGTCGGGTCATATTATTTTATTATTTTTCTTGACCCGATCTGAACCCGACCCGACTAAATTTGGGTCAAAAAATCTTACCCATACCCGACCCGACCCGTGTAAAATAATTAAATATTTATCAATTATTTTTATATAATTTTAAGCAATAAAATATTAATTAATTTATAATTAATCTTAATTAGTGTATATTTAAGCTTTAATTAGTACTAAATCACAAAATTACTCCAAAAAACATAATTAATCGGGTCGGGTTGACCCGAACCCGACCAAACCCGTTTCGGGTCAAAAAAATTAAACTCATACCCGACCCATTTATTTTCGGGTCATGTCGGGTCAATTATTGGCACCCCTATATTTAGGTAAGGTAAGTAGTAATTAAGAGAGACAAAAATTGTTTTTAAAATTATATGTCTGGCCTGATTTTGACCTATTCCTAGTTGTTTAAGATTTTATTTATACTATTTGAACAAGTTATAACTGATATGTCCTTTATGTTTTGAGCTATTTACAATAATTAATGTCATTATTTATATTGAAGGTAACAACTATCAATAGTTAGCACAAAGATGATGTTTTCTATTTTGTTCGAAACTATTTATAAATCGCACAATATAGTGAAAATTATTTTGCAACTATTTATGAATGTTGACTGGTGCAAATTTATGGCACACATTTTGTTAGAACTATTTATATACCAATCACATTAGTTATTAATATATACCTACATCTGATGACTATAATTTGTGATTTTCATATTGTGAATGAAAAATGATATCGCACTATAACAGAATTAGTAAAAAATAATTAATAATGCTTAAAAAGTCATAGACCAGACCACGATAATAAAAGTTTAGAACTATATGTCATAAATCGAATCGATGAGAACACGATGAATATTGTAAGATAAAATACTTTCTTCAATGATATCTTTAGAAAAAAAAAGAATTTTAATTCAAATAAAATCAAAAGAAATCATATTTTCATCAATAATATCAATGAATTGGTTTCTATCTCGTTGTTATTAATTTTATTAAAATATTAAAAAACCATTAATTGCTACGGAGAAAAAGCAAATGGCATAAAGCCATAGACCATGAAAAAGAGCATTCCAATATTTTCAATATACTTTGTGCTTGTTGTTGATTAAAAGTACGTACATCGTTGCTAAATATAATTTTATAATCTAAATGGATACCAAAATACTTATGAAATATTCATTGCATATTTAGAGAAATCAATAATTTTCAATGTTAATTGCCTATTCAATTATGCATTGTTTTAAAATCCAAAAAAAACTATACGTGAAAACAAACAAAAAAGAAGAGAAATCCAAACATGAATCACGTAGGTAGGTATATGACAAGATATCCCAAAATAAATTGGAGGACAGTTGCTGTGTTAGATTGAACACCACCAGTCCACCACTTGTTACATCAATTGTTTTAATTAAGAAAAGAGAGAAATAAGGAATGGAAGATTAATGTTGGGTCGAAAGAGAGATTCAGAGACGGTTTGAACGGTCTTAAATAGGACAGATTTAAATTTTAAATAATAAACTGAATTTTGAATGAAAAGACGTATGGACAAATACATAGGAATATAGGATTGACCGAAAAACCACAAAAAGGAAAGCGGAGATGATTGGGGATAAATTATGGGGATAAGAACCTGGGGACAATAATATTTATCCTACAAAATTTAGAAGTTTACCTCCATTTTCTCAACATACTTTTGAACCTTTCCAAAGCCAATCAACTTCTTTTGACCAAACTCCAAAGCCTCACCACTGAATTAGAGATAATACAGGATTAACAACAGGACTAAAATCCTTTTATAATAATAAGATTGAAAAATTGCCTATTCCTCACCATTTTCGAGCGCGAACAAGGTTGATAAAATGTAGGGTTAAAAGGTCAAAGTGCAAATCCATTTTCGAGTCCAGTAATTTTGGAGCCAGCTGCTCTGTCATTTCTATAGCATTTAATACCTCCCCATCTTGCACATACTGTAAAATCACTGTAAAAGAAAATCACAATGCTCAATTGTTAAATTCAAAGAAAGGGTCACTGGAAATTAAGAATTAGAGTAATCACTCCTAAAAAATAACTTAGGGCTCCTTATTATTGATGTTGATTATGCACTTAATACTTTAAAAAGCATTCATTACTTCATATAAAATACATTATGTTATTCTTTTTTGGAACTTCATTCACCTTCAGCCAGAGAATTATTTGCTGAAGCAATCACCAAGGACGCAGGTTACCATCAACCAACCCTACTGTTCTTCAAAAAACAAAGTCACAGTAGACCCTATGTTGGAGCAACACTATATACTATGAATCTTGAATCTATTATGGGTAGCCTGAGGTAATTTAATTAACAGTAGGAACGTTAACTGTTAATGTCATGCTCCCGCACTAATTATTCATTCAACAAAAAATAATAATAAAGAGAGAGATGTTGCAGATATACATCACATAAACAAAGTAAAAATCCGACCTTCAGAGAAGAAAGTATAATCACTTCAAAAGTCTTTGTTCTTTCAGCAAACCTCAAAATAAAACCTAAATATCTTAACAAATTACTTTGTAGCAAAATAACAATAACTTACACTTCCTTGTGTCCATGTCCAACATAGGTTCACTAGGATTCTTCATTCCGGCAGTAGAGAGAAATGCATTGGCTGTCTCTTTGTAACAATTATGCACAAGATATGAGAACACAATGTTCCTCACATCATCATCTCGAAGATTCTGTAATTAGCTTATTATTATACACTTTTTAGGAAAAAAGAAAGGAGAAGAAAGTCTAAGAGTAGTTGTGTTTGCTTAAGTCTTGTTAACAATAGCAAGTTTAACTTCGCATGTCTGATTGGCTCAATTTTGGAGGCACTAATAACAACAATTTGGGTCACATTTAGAATTGCAAAGTAGCTCCATAGATGAGAGTTTTTCTGTTGTTGGCCACATAGGTTAAATTGTTTTGCTGAACTAAATATCACACAGCCACCCAAATATCTAATTTATTGTCAAATTTGTTGGTCAGCTAATTATTAGATCTGCAGCGTTGGTCCTGGCTAGCAAAATTTTATGGTCTACATTTTAAGTCAGGAGTCTATCTGAACTATGGAAATTTACTGATATATTCAGAGGTAATAGGGCATTGTTTTGAGATCTTGTTATATGCTACTGAAATTAACAGATTGTGTTTTGCCCAAGTAATACCTAAAAAAGTGTCAGAGGATCAGAGCTACCGAAGGACTAAAGGCAGGAAAGGTTTTTCTAGTTCATTTCATGGGTTAATTGCGAGGAAATGTGCAGGTGCTTTATCAAAGTTGCATTCAAAAGTAATAGAGGCTTAGAGCTATGTAAGAACTAATAACCTCACTCAAATATTAATTAGATATAAAGAGTGATTTCAAGTGATGACAGGTAGACTGCTTGCATCAGCAAAGTTGTTTACCACTAGAACTGATCCATGCTGAGACAGAAACATAGAGTTACTATTGAGTACCATTAGGCATGCCAATAGCAGTAGGGGAAACACTAACATTGGAGGAGATGAAGGGAGCAATAAAGCAAGCATCTATAGTGTAACAGGTTTTTTAATAATCAGGGCAATTATGCATAAATTAGTGGTTCTCTAAGGAAGTTGGTTAGAGTATCGAATGTTCGTCATGGGTTCTTAAGAAGAAAGTTCAGAGACCAAAGAAGCTTCCAATTAAGGGGATGGGTTTAACTAGGCTTTCAGAGCGTCCGTTGAAAAGAAACGTTAGCATTTGTTTCATTTCAATTTTAAAACAGGAGCTGAGACTTTTGGAGCTCCTTTTTATTTATAAGAACAGAAGTCACAAAGCACACCCTGATCCCTAATAGAGAGAAAATTGGAAGATTAAATGCTTTATCAAAGTTCTCAAATCTCAATTGCTTTCAGTCAGAACCCTAAACTTGTTCCAATGTCCGTAATTCAAGCATAAAATTTAATTTTGTTTCTTTCACCACTGAATTAGTAGAAACCCAAGCTCAACCAAATATGAACACATTATACTCAATTTACAGCTATAAAATCACTAAACAGAATCTGAGAAGAATGCAAAAAAATTGGAAGTAATTACACAATGAACGGGCTATAGTTAATTTTTTTTCCAGGGAAAAGCAATTTCGAAGCCTCAATTATCATGTTGACCTAAGATTTTTCTGAGAAATTGGTACTATAGAACAATAAACAGAGATAAGTAGAAACCCACCACTTGCTCATATTGCTTTGGGTCCAAGTCCATCATTGCTCTCTCCGGAGCGAGAGAGCGTGGGAGAGAGGAGGAGAGCGAACAGGTTGGAGGGGAGATCTGCTCTTATTTTTCTTTTCTTCCTCCTCCCTGTAATTTGACAAATCCTTTGTATACTTTTGTTTTGTACTCTCTTTTGGCACTTAGCAGTTCGGACCCGGTTGTGATGTTAAGGCTGTGACGTGGGCAGAGGAGGAGGAGAGGTAGTGGAGGGGTGGAGAAATTTGATTTATTATTTTCTCTATTTTTTAAATTAAAATGTAAAGAAAATGAATTCAATTTTAACATTTCTTCCCTCTTTTTTTTTCCTTTCCTTTTTATTTTTTTTGTGGAGCACAGTCTAAAAGGACTATACAAGTATATAAGGAACGACATTCTGAGAGCAAAAAAAGATCTTAAAGCGGAGTATTTTTGATCTGATTCGTTTGATCAGAGATCAACAATTTTAATTTAATAATAATTATTATTTGTGTATTAAAATTCATATTTAGATTTTTCTACAGCGTTGTGATTAACGAACCATTATAATTAACATTTAAAAACTCTCCATAAATAAAATATTATGTCCAGAGAATAGTTGCCCAGTATACAACCCTTCCTACCAGTCAAAAGATTCAAAACTCTAATATCTGAACAAAAGATGAATCAGACAGGTGTTAAAATGTTGAATGGAAATAAAGGCAAAATATTTGAGACTTGAGAAAAACCAGGGTTGGTGGGAACTTACAATTGGGAGTACAATTGCTAACTAAAAGAGGTAGGGGTCATAATCCTTAAAAATTAGTAAGAATAGTAAATCCTTATGTTGTCATAAAGCTTAAAAATTAGTGAGAATAATTCTTATTTTTATTTATGTTTTCAACATTTTCTCCCTTAAAAGATCCAATAGACTTTTTGTCTCCAGACTTGGGGAACCGGCCCAAAAAACAACATTTCCTTGTTTGCTAAACTAAATGAATTAATCAACAAATAATGAATAGAATCTGATAACACACTAGCCCTCTTATGAGCCTATGATTGGAATAATTTAATAGCTCATTAGCTCTCCTTGTGTTTTTTTTTTTGGAAAAAGTATCTCAAGTAATAATGTTTCAGAGATCCGGTGAAGTACCTATCCCAATCGGTCCACTCCAATCTATAACGAGGCAGTTCATAGGACCAGGAATCATATCTATCCACTGACTGCCAAAAGCTTCCATAATTATTCATTTATGATGTACATCAACATACATATGTAGAGCTGTGTTAATTTTATTGCATACGGAATAAATAATACCAAAAACAATTTCAAGTGGGAATAAATAATACTAAAAATAATTTCAAGTGTAGATAGAATATTTGCTACTTTGAAAATTCAAAACTATACTTAATCAGTACAGAAACAGAATATAATAAATGAATCGATGTATTCATAAGGATTCAATATGAACAGTCAATGTGCTTAGTAATGGATGTTTATCCAATTACACAGATCTAGTTGTATCTTCGCACTGTAACAAAGATGTGCATTATGTGTGCTGCCTTAGACGAACTATGGTACATCCGATGCTATAGTTTCTTTTTTTTTATGACGGGTGATCCATCAAAATATAAGTAAAATAACACCCCGATAGCTACATTTGAAGCGTTTAAATCAGGTCAATCGGTTTAATTCTATGCAGCAAACATGTCATAGAAATATATGGCATTGAATGTGGACCTACAGAGAGGCATCAGTTCAGTGACCAGTGCCAACGCAAAATTACAGAATGGTTCATCTAATCCCTAACGATAAATGGCATAATAGTTGATTCAAGTGCATGAACCAACAACTAAGCAAAGAACGGAAGTTTATTTCAAAAGCCTAATATAAGTGGAATAATTAATGCAAAAAACAAACCAATGAACTTTACATATGAGTTGTACTGCCTTCCCATTTCTCTAACTATGAAAATATGTTGGCTCCATCCTTATGTATCATTTACAAAGAATTTCTATATGACATTTTTGTATGGTAAAAAAAATACTTTCAACCACTCTTAGCACGTTTCCAGACAATAACCATTCCCTCTGAATCAGATGAAGCCAGTAAATTCTCACCATGATTCCATGCAACACCTATGACAGACGCCCCATGCCCCTAGATTGAAAAGCAATGGCAAAATCATAAAAATATAATGCTCCAAATTTGAATAATGATGTTCGAATTCACATCATATAACACTCACCTGCAATTTATTCACACATGAATGCTTTGGACGAGTCAAATCATAGAAGTAGACATTTGAATCCTCACTGCCAGACACTACACAGCTTAGGAGCACAGTACTTCATTAGCTTACAAATAAGTACTAGAAAACAGAATTAAAAAAAGAACTTGTAATAAGGAAGTTACCAATAAATTCTCCTTTTTCAAGGGAAAGGAGAGGGCAGAAAGAGGCATGGAATCTGTAGACATGAGGAGCTAGTTTCAGAGAGCATACAAGCGTCAAATAACCTTGTGCCTCCATTGCAACACTGCACAGGACACGCCCAATTACGAGTAAGAAGATGATTAAATGCAAAATTTCAGAAATCTCATGTATGTTGTTACACAAAAATCAAACTGGAAGGGATTGTAAACCTCTTCTCCAGAGCTATTCTGCATTTCATGACAATTGTTATCATGGTAAAACTTTGGTAATTACCTGAAAAATGAAAGGTTGCCGTCTTGAGCACATACAAGAAGTACAGGACACCGTGCTACAAGAGAGAAGGTACGGTACTGTACAGTCGAAATTTTTTCTTTGCCCCTCATGCTTTTGTTCCTGTGAGTTCTGGATATTGAGCCTGTATGCGAGTTCACACTTACAGTATATATGCATCCCTGTATTATATTATAAAATGGACACAAATCATTCAGAGTTTTAGCCCCCCAAAAATAAAAATCCTACATTTCTTATAGTACCCATGAATATTTTGCCACATCACATCAAAGCTATTTTTAAGTATCACACCTCTTCAAGAATTCATGAAAAAATAATCAAGAAAACATTTATTGTCTTAGTATTGATTTATATTGGTTCAACCATATCTTCTTTTATTAATTAAGGATGCAACAGGGAATTAACATTTACTTCTTTTATTATAATCGGTTCTGAGTCAATCTGAGACTCTTCAATGACACCATTATGAATAATGCTATCTTCACCATCGACACTATACATATGCTCTTCATTGAATCCCACATAGCCATCATTGTTATCAATCAGAGAGCCCTCAACTTGAATACCAAATGCAATAGGTGGCGACGGCTGAGATGGAGTACATGAGAAAGGTGTATTTGTCCCGCTATATTTTGAACTTCCATCACAATCACAAATAATTACTAGAATTGATATATTTCTTTCCATCTCATACATTCTAAATATATTTGGTATTTGTGACTTAGATGATATGCCTACTTCTCTATCTTTATTTTTGTCAAAAAACCATATTTTAGGTAGTTGAGAACTCCCCCAACTTATCTCCTCCTTTAAATTCGTCATCAACTCACATAAAGAGAATTTATCTGAGTCTACCACCCATTTTAGTACCCTTCCCTTAATATATTCTTTATTTCTCTCAATTTGCTTGTTCCAAAATCCTTCAATCTTCACTTCTGTCCTAAAAGCAGTTTCGTGATCATCCTACATAAGAATTATATATTTATTAATAACAATAGTAAAAAAAATTAATAAGAATGCTTAAATATATATTATATATGTAACATTGCTTAAATATAGATTGGTCTTAGCAATAATATGTCATTAATATTAAGTACAAGCAATTCATTACGTAACAGATAAATTATCTGAACAGATTTATTTAGAGTTAGGGTTATAGTAGACCCAAGATAAATTATCTGTAACAGATTTATTTAGATCTAAATAAGATGGAATTAGCTGTAACTAAACCAGTATATGTCATAATTGTTTAAAGTGTAACATAGATGAGTTTGAAATTATATAACATGAGTATTCTTTTGGAGATTTTGTCCATGCCAAACATGCACAACATTTAAATATATTTTAATCAAGCTATAAAATGGTGCAGAGAACGAAGGCTAGCGAAAATGACAAACGAGTATGCAGTTCCAATCACACCAAATGCAACAGCAGCATCAAATTAAAAATAGCAAATAACCTCCAACCGGAGTATTACATGATAGAGAGATGGACTTACCCGGTTCCCAGTCCATCTTACATTTGACTATAGAAAAGATGGAGACGGCGAAGGAATATCTTTTACGCGGAGGCAGCCGAGCAGGCGATGAAGCAGACGATTTTATGCGGAATGAAGATTTTACGCAGAAGATGAACAGTCCAAATGAACAGTCCAAATGAAGCAGGCGATCACCCATTTACGCAGAAAGGAGATTTTCCAAATTTGATTGTTATATGAATTGGGTAGTTTGGTCTTTTTGCTAATAATTAGTCTTTTACAGTATGAATTGTAGGATTATACTGTATACAGGGCAAAAAACTAATTATTTGTATTTTATGGTGGTATTAGATGGAGATTAAAATTTGTTGTGGCATTTTGCTAAATTAAGTGTTTTAGAGTGGTATGGTGCTAATTTTCCCTAAATTAATTTATTTTGTATTGTTCCATAGCAGCATAGCACTAAACGGAGGACAGGAGCATCGAGCTTTCAAGCTTGTTTAAGGGTATATAATTAATTGAGTGCGTTCCGGTGTATATCCAATAAAAAATGGTATCTCCATTTGACATTGTGACGATATCTTATTTATTTTAGAAATTTCAAATCGCAATTTTATAATATTCATCATAAATATATAGCACGTATTTATTTAGTTAATTCAAAATCTTTTTCTCTATTCAGTAAACAGTTCACAAATTTTTTAAAGAATTTTTATAATTATAAATGGAGAAAAGAATTTCGAATAGGCCCACAAACATCCAGACGCTGAAGGATGAAAACGTAAACTTTTTTGGCTAGTCTTTTTTTTTTTGTAGCAAGCGATTGCTTGCTAAACTATATTAAACAAAAGAAAGTATTATATAAGCAGGTGCCCCCGATTTTTTTAAAAATAGAAAAATTTAAAAAAACTTTCGCATCATCTGAATATGATTGTTTTAGTTTTTTCATTGTATAGTATCTGAATTTTTTAAGGTAACTTGGGTGGTTTGAAAAAAAAATCTCAGACCAGCTATTTTTTTTCGACAGAATTATCACACCATTTTGTTAAATAAATAAGAAAAGCATTTGGTCCAAGAAAAAATACGAGTCATATATCATGTTAAAAACCAACACAATCATTCTAGACGACATGACCTTGTGTACTTTTAAATTTCTGAAAATAATTAAAAATGATAGGTATTTTATTTATTTTTGTTAAAAATATCATTTTAGATTTTGTGAAAAATTTTACGTTTTCTATTTTTAGAAAAGATTGCAAGTGCCCTGTGCCTCGGAAAAAAAAATAAAATAAAATGGATTTACAAAAATACAGTACGCGAAACTATTCATATTAAGTTAGGATGCATATGAAACTGTTGCACCGATGCACTTAGTTTCCGGTACAAATCTGATCTAATTCAGTCAACATTGATATTTGAATCTCTCCGATAATAATTCAAATATGGTTGCCGGGATATCGGATCAAATTGTCCGATGGTCGAATGCTTATAATAAGTTATATTAATATGTATAATGAGATATTTAATGTGCATCATAAGTCAATGCATAATAAATATTTAATGTACATTATAACTCTCTTTAATCTTCAATATTATAAATCTAATGTACGTCATAAGACATCTAAGATGTATCATAACTTATATAATATGCTGTATGGATCAAGACTTATAATCTATACTAGTAGGGCTGTACAATATACTTGTGGCTCATGATCAGTGCTCATAATTTAGCTCGTTGATAGTTTGCTTATTATCAGTTCGGCTTGATTTAGTTTAAGCTAAGCTGGATTTATCATATTTAGTTTCATGAGTGAGTGTGAGCTAAACTCAACTCGTAGAATTCAAATATATTAACTCAAAATAATTCCACTAAATTGAATTTAGTACCACACACCGTTTTGAAAAAATTGACACGACACCATCTCTCTTTTCCTACTCCCCAACCGTTACACCCAGATGTGAGAGGTGCGCAGGCGTTAATCGACGAGCGTTACCGCCGGTTACCAAAACAAGTATGTTATTGTGATGCATACTCCATTTGCCATCCCCAACCGTTACACCCAGATGTTTTGAAAAAATTGACAACAACGCCATCTTTCTTTTCCTACTCCCCAACTGTTACACCCAGATGTTTTAGCTCGTTAGCCAGCTCAAGCTTCGTGAGCCGAGTTCATACTTCATCTTTCTACTTGTCTCATGAAGTTCACTCGGGTAGGCTCTTCATTTTCGTAAGTCTGAGTCAACTCGTTCGAACTCTGACATTCAACCGGTCCTTGTAATTGTCACAAATGGATGTGGTATTACAGTTGTTGATGTTACGAGGAAACAAATTGGCTAACGTTAGGGCACTTTTTTTTCAGTTTTTTTAAGAATAATTATTTAAATAATTCTAATTTTAATAATAAGAGTAATAAAATTAAAATTTTTAAAATACAAATGACAGCATGTCACTGTCTGTGATGCTGTGTAAACATGCTAGTCTCACTGGAGCGTTTGTGCCAAATAACCACTAGAAGTAATTTTTTTAACTTAGAGTGGCTAAATTGGCCCTATGGTGCCAGTGGAAAAAACGTCACTGTCACTAATGCTAATAGTTTTTTTTCTTAAGAAAAAATAACTGAAAAATATAAAAAAAAAAGAAAAAAAGAAAAACAACACTACCTGTGACGTCTTTGTAAAACGTCATTATCTAAGTGTACTGTCATTTGTATTCTTAAAATTTTAATTTTATCACTTTTATTATTAAAATTAAAATTATTTGAATAATTATAATAAAAAATGGCTGTTTTTTTTAATCATTTAGTGCCCAAATTTCTTGCGAACCACAAGTCCGCAATGACTTCTCTCTATTTTGAACATCTTTTAAAAGAAAATTCTTGTACCTAGGACAGGCATTGCAAGTTTACTTTTATTCATTGTTCTATACTAAATCAAATCTTCATGTTTTTATTTTGAAAAACACAAGTACAACAAACAATTCCCATCACACCACATTTGAGGAATCGTCAGTTGGAAGCCAAAATCTATTTGTAAACCACGTCGAATCTGCCATGACCTTCACTCCATCTTGATTGCGGTGCCATGTGTAGTAAGCATGTGTTCTGTTCTTTATATCCAAAATTGCATGACCAAAGCTTGACTCTCTAAAGGCTGAGTAGCTCGGTTGAGGTTCCGTCATGCTACATTTAAATTGAACAATGATTTGAATCAATTTACTACTCTTACAATAAAGAATCATGTAAGGAAGAGAGAAATTGAAGTACATACTTGGTTGCAAGTCCTTCAATATTACCACCATCTCCGATTGTGATATAAACAGGAGCATCCTGGTTCAGTACCGGAGTGCATTTCCCATTTACAATATTATATGCTGTGTTTGATATCCTATGCTGAAATTTAAACAAAAAAGTAACTTTAGTAGATTGCCTCTCTTTTTCTGAAGAAAAGATAATACTGCATCAGCTGAGATAAGTACCTAACCTGCTGGTGAAGTGCTAAAGAACAAAAGAGAAGTGCCAAAGGACAACAGAAAGAAAATAGGTCAAGAAAAATAAATTATATTATGCACTACAAAAAGTGAATTGAGTCAGAAGAAGGCCATGGTAGCATAGTTTGGTTCCTACTTCTGACAAACAAAATATATACAGAAGTGATATATATTGCAGCAGCTTTCTTCAAAAAAAATGCAGTACATATCGAAATTACTGTCTAATTAATGCCATCAAAATTGTCTTTATTTAAGATAAACTAGTATAAGAGTTTGACTGTTGATTTTTCAATAAAATACCTTATGAAACTTTGAAGAAAAAATGACAAGAATATGATCTTTGAAAGTTGAAATAAATACTTACACTTCGTTCATAGGCATGGACATGACCTGCAAAAACCAGGTCAACTTTATATTGCACAAACCATTGTTCAAACATAACACGCATAGTCTCTCCCTCCATATAATGGTAGTTGTAGCTATTGTACCATGGTGAGTGCATCATAACAATGAGCCATGGTGTTTCTTTTCTGTTCACTTTTTGTAACTCCTCTTGCAGCCACATGTATTGTGGTGTGTATTTCCCTGAGAAAAATTTAAAGAAAAAAAAAGAAAATTCGATGTCTTAGACACACTGACATAAACCAGAATCCGGAGCTTCTACATATATAATAATAGGAAATTAATGATTTTAATGAAAAGAAATCCATTAACTGATCTTAGTATCAAGTACTGTAATACTATGTACAGTTCAATGATGCTTTTGATTTATGTTTGCTTAACAGTTTTCCCCAAATTATGCAGCATACATCAGATACAGATTACATAACACAAACAGAAGAAGAATTTTGTGGCAGATTAAAGTACAAATTCAAATCCTCTAGAGTACTTTACATAGGTAAAGTGCTCAAATAAAGTGGGCTCCGTGAATCTAGAGATAAAGATGTGGCTGCACCTGTCCACGGTCCAAATCCAACAGCCGTCATGACTTCAGACAGTTACTCTACTATAGAGTACTATAGAGGAGATGGATCCTTAAAGTATTGACTATCACTTCTAGTGTCCAACAACAATAACAGGACTAAATAATCGCACAAAATACTACTCTTAGCAAGGGTATATATGTAAAATGTTGATTATACAACTCGTACTTCCACAAAAGAAAACTTTTTCCTCCAAACTAGTATGACATTATACTCACAATATCTTGCATTCATAGAAATGGAACGAAAGAAGAAAGTAAATAAGATGGAAGCAAGGCCTCATACCATATGCAGAGTAGGATGCAAGGACAATGATATAAGCTGAAGCACGTTTTATTGAGTACCAATATGGAGCAGTGCTATTAGAAGCTTTGTATGGTGTAGGATATCGGTTTGTGAATGGTTTAAATGGAACAGTTTCTCCCTGTGTATAAAATCATAATATGTCAGATTCCTGATAAAGCATGGTAAAATCACCTACATCTCGTCACCAAGAATTATATTCCATAAAGAGAGTTTAAGTCTTCTAGCTTTTCACACATGCCACATCATTATTTTTGTTTAAATCTTTTCATCTACTCAAATCCAATGATTTATATATAGTTTTCATCTCTCCTCATTTAAAGTAATGTGTGTTGTACTTAAGGTGAAACTTAATTCTTAAAATGATCTAATTTTCTATGAAACTTTAAAAATTCTCATGTATTTAATTATATTATTTATAATAATAATAATAAAATATTATTATTATTATTATATACATCTCTAGTGTTTGAATAATTGTGTTTAATTTTTTCTTCAATATGAAATTTTATTAAATATATTTAAAATTTTATATTTCTAATAGTTTATGTGAGGACTATATTGATGGGGCAAAACCCGAGTCATAACTCTGGTACTAATAATTGTTGCTCCATAAAGTTGAGATGATTACCAAGGAATGTAGTTCCACGGCTTAAATCAGAAAAGGTTAATTTTGGTGGAGGCTGGGATTTAGAAGACCTTTCCTATGATACGTTACATGTTTTTTTTATAGATGATGATGAAACTAAAAAAAAATAAAAAAATTCTATACTGACAATAGAAGGTTCAAACTCAAGCTCATGGTTCCCAACTGTCCAGATCCAGGGCTGGTAAGCAGTGCTCCTCTCTACGAATCGACCCCATGAGTCCCACCTGCGATTATCATGGTATGGGTAGTGGTCGGCATATGATAGGTCCCCCGCAAAGAGCACAGCCCCGGAATCCATGTTTTTCTCATAATGCGAAAGTGTCATGTTTGAGTCGTAGGTCTGACCAAGATCACCTTTCCATTTGGGGAAAAAAGAAGAAAGAAAATGGCAGTTGTCTTAGCATGGATTCATAAATGCAGCAAATAGAATTTAAACTGAGGGTATGATTGCTCATGCCATGTGTGCATGTGAGAGAGAAAAAAAAAAGATTGTTAGAAGATACCGATGAGTCCGAAAGTGTATGGTACGTCAGGACCTACTTGAGGGGGTGTCTTGAACCAGAATTTCCGCAGGGTTTGCCCAACACCAACCGCATAACAGTACCTTGTGTCATACTGAAACCAAATTGAAAAAATAAAAATTACTCACACAATCATTTTTTAAGTATCAAAACAAAAGGAAACATATTCATTTTGAACCTTAGGATCACTCGATTTAGTTTAAGATAACTTATATAGTATATTTTAAAAGTTCTGGGGTGTGCAGGGGTACTTTTCTACTACATACGAAAGTTAAGAAATCTCATACCTTCAAATGTTTAATCGTGGCATGGTGGATGAAACCTGATGTATAGTTGTAGTACTTGTATTGTCTATACTTTCCCTTTGCCGACTTGTCGAGCTTGTCTTCAGAAGTTCCATAGAGAACCGTACTTGAACTGGGCTCAGCCGGCGTGACCCATGACACAATCACAGCATTACCAGTGAGGTCGCCTTGTGTGATATGCACCTTTCAAAAAGAAGAGGAAAAAAATATGCAATTTGCATAAGAAAAAGCTCAAACTTAACAGCACCGCAGTCTACATTTTATTATCGCGAGTTTTGACATCACTGTTCAAAGACTGATGGAGCCATTTTTTGATGGATCGAAACTCGGGACCGTATGGAGCCATTTTTTGATGGATCGAAACTCGGGACCGTTTCAATTTGTTTTCAGAGAATCATGCGCTTGGGCAGCAACTTGCAGCCTTTGGCCCACTATGCCACCATAAATCAAAGGGCAATTCAAACAGGCTTGGTGTTTTGCTCAGAGTGGCCCCAACCAGTCGAAACCTTGTCTAGTTACAACTAAAGTTGTAAATTCGGTCAAATTGGAATTTGACAAAGGAATTCAAGCAGAAACATGTAAATTCAATATTTAAATTAAGAGGAGCAATATCCTTATATATTTATACTTGACCAAAAAAATTTATACCGTACATTGCTAAGATTAAAATTTCTGAAACATATATTTTAAATTATTTAAGGAAGTATTTTAACTTTAATTTTCCTGTAACAGTGCAGGAAATAAAAGTAATAAATACTTTGTATAGTACATAGAAGCAGTTTTGAAATTAGATATAAATAACATTTATATCAAGTATGAACACTTTTGGGGTAAGATAAAAAAAAATGCAAAATTCTGAATGCAAGAATAATTTCTTTTAAATAAAAACAGTTCATATTTGATTAAAATGTTTAGAATATCAAAATACATGCATAACGTGAATGACTAAAATATTTTATATTATAAAAATACAAATTAAAACAGTGGTTTTAATTAAAATTTGCATGTATAATTTTGATTTAATTTATTGAGGCATGCATGTGATATAGCTTGAATATGGTTCAAAACATATTTAGTATGGTATAGTACTATAGCACCATTTATCTAATTCTTAATGTATACTGAATTTGAACCGAGCAAAATCCAATGCAAATCCAACAAGGAAGTGGACTATTTCAAAATGCATATGCGGATCTAACAGATGATGATCTATATCTTTCAAATTCACATGAAAAATTATTTACATGAATTCAAATTACAAATATAATTGTCCTCGCCTCTTTTTTTCAAATTGTTTGTTTTAAATTTGAATTTCTGCAAGAAACAGAGCATTTCAAGTACTGGAGGGCATTTATGTCTCTATTTCAGAAACTTCTGATGGGTCAGCGAGCCCCAACCCGCATGTGCCTCTGAAATCCCGGAAAGTGCGAGAAAACGAACAAATTGAATTAAAGTAGAAAAAATAAAAATAAAAAAAGAGAACAAAAAGGTTTGGAATTTTTTATAATAGACATATATTTACACGCTCATAAAATTAAAAATTCGATTTGAGTTTGACTTCTAGGAAATCTGAGCTCCATTGTGGAATATACCTCTACTAATAAATCAAAAACAACACCAAACGAATTACAAATACTAGCTATATACCGTTCATTTCTGGTACAGGTACACAAGGTCTTATCTAATACCTGTTGCGGAGCATTGTACCCGGCCGGTGCTCTGAAAACATCGCTGTCAAAGGGCATATCCTCGGTAGCTTCAAGCTTCCTCTGAAACTTACTGGTAACTCCTCCGTCGCATCTAGATACAGTCCCAACAAAAACCACCATCAAAATTACAAAGTTCAAGGTGCGAGAACACCCCCTCTGCTCCATCGTTCTCTCTCTTTCTTTCTCCTCTTCTCTCTGTTCTCCGTTTGTTTCTGGCCTGGAGAAAAGGTTTAAATGGAGCCTGGGGTTGACCAGATTAGGCTGAGGCTAGAAATACGATGAGAGAATCGAAGGAATATCCGAGAAAAAGATGCGAAATTTTGTTATTTGTTGTTGCGTGTGTTAAATACGGAAAGGAGGCAGATAGGGGGGGAGAGAAGTGAGAACTCGGAGAAGACTAGAGAGGAGAGGAGTGTGTTTGCTTTTTCAACCGAGTAGCAAACTAGCAACGCAGCAAAATATTAATGTATTTTCTGAAGATTGACTTTCTGACGCTCGACCAGAACAGATTTATTTGAGACTCGTCAGTTAGCAAGCAGCGTACACTCCAATCGTATTTTGTATACGTGTATATGTATTGTATTGTATTCTATCTTAAGATATATTAAATTTATTTCAAAATAAATTAAAATAACCAATTAGATATATATTATATTTTTTCTATTTGAGAATCACTATAATATAACATTTCATCGTATTTATATAGAACACTAAGTCACTAACACAACATGTATGCTATGATATAAACACTATTTTTATTATAGTTCTATGATAATTCAAATAACATACGCACTAACAAAAAAATATTTTCTTTCAATCAACCACATATAAATTCAATATATATTTTTAGAATGAAATACCAAATAGAATTTTAATATACATATTTATTTAATACATTAGAAAAAATATATTTTATACTTTTATTTAATATTTTTAAAGTGTCACTTATTTTTGAGTCAGGATTTATTAGTGATTCGTTAAAGATTCATGTAAATTCTCTCTCCATAGATACAAAGTGTATATTAGTATCTATTGATCTCAGAATTATATCGTATTGTAAGATTTGTATCTATTATCCTCTAAATCGTATCGTATTGTAAGATTCGTATTTTAAATCGTAAGATACTAACATCTATGACAAGACAAGCAGCAGCTGGAAATAGACGCAGTCATTCCCATTAGACAAACTGGAATTGATAAATAAATAATTAAATACGTAATAATCCCACTTATTTAGATTTTAATTATTAGTAATTGCAACAGTAATCATATACCAAATTTAGTCTAGTTGGAATGAGCACATTTTTGCCGCTGATTATATATTAAGGAGATAATTGTTCAAAATAAAATTTTATATATCAATTCATTATAAACCAAAAAAAAATTAAGGGACTTTTCTTATGACAATAGACCTAGATTTCATTTTTTTTATAATGTTATTAGAACTTAGGTTTATGGATTTAATCAATTTTAAATACCAAATTACCAACTAATAGACTTATAATTCTTCAACAACAACAACGAACCCTTAATCCCAATAAAAAATAAATTTAAACTAAGCAATCAATGTTTCTTTATATATTTTTCCGAACGAAAAACTCATATGCAAAGTTATTTCCATGTTGAATTATACAAAGGGAAAAGTGTACGCTTATGCTTCCAAATTCAAAAGAAAAAGGAAGGGAAGTGCAAGCAAGAAAATAAAAGACAAGGCAAATTGGAAGTAAAATAGTAAATAGATGTTTAAAAAAGGGAGGGATTCCTTGACAATGAGTTATTTTGATAATTTTGATAATGAACTTTTAAATAAATATTAAAAAAATAAAAATGAAAAAAATTATAGCTATGTTCTTTTACATATAAATTGATAGTGTTTTTAATTTCATGTAATTTCATTATTATTTGATAGTCCATCAAAGATCATCAAATTCTATATAATTTATAACAGTTTTAATTTAATGATCTTTGATATATATACCATCAAATGATAATGAAATTACCTGAAATTTGAAACATGATCAATCTATAAGTAAAAGAATATATATGTTATTGTAAATAATTCTCAAAGTTATATTTGTCAATTTGCAAAATGATGATATATATGATTTTAACAAGTTCTTTGAGTATATGAAATTCAGACATGAAGCATCAACAGAGATATATGCATAAAGATTTCAAGAAAGAGTTATGTTAGATTAGAATTGTATTAAACAAAAGTAACCAAAGCAATATTGAGATTAAACAAAGTAAAATAAAGAGATTATACTCTAACAATTATAAAAGTTATCACAACCATTGTAATGGAATAAATCGAAACAAGTCAAATTTTGTTCAAGAAAATCCAGAGCGTATTCAACCTCTAACTATTGCGAAGGATCCATAATCATTGTAATGGATAACCTCAAAATAAATTATGTTGGTATTCAAGTCACAATCATTATAATGGTTATCATAACTATTGTAACAGAATAAATCAATTGTGTACAAATTTTATCTCAAAAACTCCAGAACACAATTCCCTCACATCCATTGTAACAAGTCTCATATTCGTTGCAATGGTTAACCTCGTTAGGATTAGCAATGCCTAACCGTTATAATGGATAGTGGTGATTTCTTATCGTTTTTGGTGTACAGGTATATATACTTTCTTCTTTTCCAAACTTCAAACCTTGAACTTAATCTAAAGATTGCTTTGAAATATCTTTATAAAGTGAGATCGAAAGATCATTTATTATATTATTAGTTTATTTCTCCTTTGTGAGTTTTATGGTGTTATCCTCACTTTTATTTGATCGATGACTGATAAGTCTCAATTATATATTATATAAAATTAGGGTTTTATCTCAAAAATTATGTATTTTATGTTAATTGTTAAGAATTTATTAATTTTTATGTTGAGTTCGAGATACTGCTGTATTTTATGTGTTTTAGATTTTTTGGAGCAAACTAGCATGATAGTGAAGAGCCTGAATGATAACGAGTCACATTACATGATGATCATAAAATCTCACAAAATAATTGGGATTAAGTACTGATGTTGTAGAGCTCATTCTTAGCTTTCCAACTGTTACACTTAACATCTTCTTTGATTTGTCAATTTGTAAAATAATCTTGAATTTTATAATTTGCCTATTTGAGTTTTGTGTAGGGATTAACATGCAAATGGACTCGTGCACAAGAACCAAGACTAGTACTGGGATATAAGAGTTTAATCAAGACTGCATTAGGCTTAGGTTTAGTTAGATTCAAACTTGGTTGAATTGGTCAAGATAAATTAACCTTAAACAACAAGAAAATTGCATATACCCAGTGAATCGTTATAACGATTCAGTAAACGTTATAACGGTTCATCTTAATACTCAAAAATATTCTAAGGCAGAAATATTCTAAAAGAAACCAGAGTGTATCGTTATGTAACGATTCAGTAATCGTTATAACGATTTGGGAAACGTATAACGATTTGATAAATTATTATAACATTTCAGTTCAGTTGATCCAACGGCTAATTCTTTCTAAACCGTTATAACGATTCGTAAACCGTTATAACGGTTCAGGCCGAAAAATAGTTTTTTCAGAAAATCTATTTTAAAAGGATCACCTCTCTCACTGAAAATAAGTCGATGAGTTGGAATTTAACTAATCTAGCTAAATCATTACTCTAGAAAGCTTACTAGCCATATACAAAGTGAGAGAGATAATTCAAGAGATTGATACACTCAATTAGCCAAATCCTTATTCAAGCTCAATCTAACTTATATTTATTCTCCAATCTTGATCCTTCGTGATCTTCTTGAAAACATTCTTTTGAGCTGTAGTGCTCACATTTTCTTGAGTGTGTTGTCATTCACATTTTGAGTGTGTTGTCACTCACCTTTCTTTTGAGTGTGTTGTCACTCACTCATTTTTAGTGTGTTGTCACTCTTGTTACCGATAGACTTGACAACCCATTTTTGTAAGGGACCAAGTTCTACAAGTGTAAAAATACTTTTTAAATATATCGGCTCTACCTCAATTGTTAGAGGTTGAGGGTCCCGGAGACGTAGGCATTGTTAAAGTTGAACTCTGTTACATCTTGTGTTCTTGCTTTATCTTTACTTTCTTTTCTCACGTTTCTTTGATTGCTATATTCTTGTGAGAATTGAATTGTTTTAAACCGTATTCCGCTGCCATTACACTTGAACATTAAGCCCCAAACCGATTTATACATTTCTACCTTAGGTTGTTTACATTCTTGTACTATCTTGATTTTTCAACACCACCATCTTAGGGCTTCAAATGTCTATCACCAACGAACTTGTCAACCCAATCGGAGTTCGGAGCTCAGTTTTAATTACTTTATTTGTGGTATTTTTGGTCCAATATGACTTCTTTAATGCATGTAAAAGAACCCCCAACTATAGGTCTTAATTGTAAAAATTTCAGTTTTTAGAAGAAATGTATGATGAATTATCTAAACATTCTAGGCATTTGGGATGTTGTCCAACGTAGTTATGTACCGCATTATGATCCTAGCAACCTTACAATGACACAAAAAGGTCAAAGAACTAAAATCTCAAAATGATTATGCCGTCAATGTTATCTTAAATTCGGTTAGTGAAAAGATTGTTATACTATTTGGTACTACCGAAATTGCTAGTGAAATGTGGGAGACCCTATTGAATAGATTTGAGGGCAACACTCAAATGAAAAGAACAAAACTAATAGGTCTAGAGTCTGAATTTAAAATTTTTTGTATAAAATAAGGAGAATCAATTGAGAATATATATTCAAGATTAATGCATATTCTTAATGAATTTGATGAAGTTGGAGAATCCTTGTCTATCTCTAAGATTGTAGGCAAGATTTTTAGGGCAATGATGAGAAGACCAAGATGGGAGAGCATGATAAGCACTTTAGAAGCAATGTAAGGCTCTTTTGGCGAATTCACACATGAAGAAGTATTCACTCATCTTCTATGCTTTGAGGAGAAGCTACGACAAAATGGAGAGCTCACACCAAAACTCAAAGAAACCGCACTTCAAGCTCAAAGATCTTCATCGCACCACTATTTGAGCAAGACATCATCTAGCTCATCTTCTATGAATGATCAAGTCATTACGAAGATGTTTGAAAGAATGTTAAATCTTGAAAAGGAACACAATGATGAGCGAGATGAGAAATGAATGACATGTATATGCTTCTCATGCCATAAGGAAGGTCACACAACACACGATTGTTCATTGGTCTTTCTAAATAAGAAGAAGCAAAACTTTGAGAGAATTGATGTTATGCTAACCATAAGCAATCATGTTAAGAGAAAGAAAGATGAAAAAAATCCACTTAATCTTGCCCTAATTGCGCAAGTAGAGGAGAGCTCATCCGTGGTGGATGTTGATGATATTGTAGCTAAAACAACATCATCGATTTGTGCACATTGGAAATCATACACGACATTGCAATATCTAAGAATATGAAGATGAACTCATATGCATTTAAGATACAAACTTCTCAATAATTTTAATTTCACAATCTAGTAGTACCTTGCACTACATCCACTTGGGATGATAGTGATGATGATTATGTTGAGAATGATGATTTTTTTGTTGAAAATATAAATAATTTTGATGATGAGGGTGTAATTGAATCTTTTGTATCTAGTTTAGAGAGTCTTATTCATGATTCATCTTCTCAAAAAGAAATAATTAAGAGACTTGAAATAAAATTTCAGAGTTTGAGTTAAAAGTTCAATTTTATGAGTTTAAATTGCAAAATCTTGAAAAAAATTGTCAAATGCACTTAGGTGAAGTAGCAACATTAAAAGTGAAAGTGCAAACTTTATAAACTGAAAATAGGGTACTAAAATCCTCATGTATTTCAACAAGCATTACTTCAATGGATTTAGACAAGGTTATAGATCAAAGGCCTAGCAACAAGTCGGATCTTGGATATAAGAAATCTTCTAGGACTTCAAATTGCCCTAAATCAAAAGAGAAACAAAGTCAAAGGTCAAATGCAAAAATTGTGAAATCTACTAAGGCTAAATCTTTCAATAAGAAACACAATTATGCATTTCAATATAAGCAATTTGATAAAAAGATTAACAAAAGAAAAAAGAATTTTTAAAGCAACAATGCTATATTTTTTAATCCTAGTTGGTCAAACAAATTGTATTTTAAAGGACCCGATGATTGGTTTTATGAGTTTAAAAATCAAAATAATTTTCAAAGCAAAGCTCAAAGATATGAGCATAAACTAGTTATTTCTCAAAAACATAAAAATATTTCTAAACAAAAACCCAAGACTCAAGCTCAAGGATTAAAAGAAAGCTACCAAAATATATTTGTTAAAGGTAGCAAGAAGTCTCAAACATGTGTATTTTGCAATTATTATTGTCATATTGGTCATATCTCACTTGATTGCAAACTTAGAAAAGAAAACAACATTGCAAATGTTATTTGGGTTCCTAAAATTAAAAATTAGAGACTCACAATGCTTAATTGTCCCTTCAAATCATATATGCAACATATTTAGGGGGAGTTAGCTAATGTATTATATTTTTTTTGAAGTATTTTAAATTCTTTATCTTATACACGGTGCATATATTAAGGGGGAGAAATCAATTTAGGGGGAGCTAAATTGAAATGAATTCTTCATTCGCACCCTTTTGCCCGATTTTCAAAAAGGGGGAGAAATTTTTGGGTGAAATTCACATCATATGTTATATTCATGAACCCATGCGTATTTTGTAAATCGACAAAAGGGGGAGATTGTTACACTTAACATCTTCTTTGATTTATCGATTTGTAAAACAATCTTGAATTTTACAATTTGCCTATTTGAGTTTTGTGCAGGGATTAACATACAAATGGACTCGTGCACAAGAACCAAGACTAGTGCTGAGATATAAGAGCTTAATCAAGACTGTATTAGGCTTAGGTTTAGTTAGATTCAAACTGGGTTGAATTGGTCAAGATAAATTGAGCTTAAACAACAAGAAAATTGCATCTACCCAGGGAATCGTTATAACGATTCAGTAAACATTATAATGGTTCATCTTAATACTCAAAAATATTCTAAGGCAGAAATATTCTAAAAGAAACCAGAGTGTATCGTTATGTAACGATTCAGTAATCGTTATAACGATTTGGGAAACGTATAACGATTTGATAAATCTTTATAACGTTTCAGTTCAGTTGATCCAACGGCTATTCTTTCTAAACCGTTATAACAGTTCATGTCGGAAAATAGTTTTTTTCAGAAAATCTATTTTAAAAGGATCACCTTTCTCACTGAAAATAAGTTGATGAGTTGGAATTTAACTAATCTAGCTAAATCATTACTCTAGAAAGCTTACTAGCCATATACAAAGTGAGAGAGATAATTCAAGAGATTGATACACTCAATTAGCCAAATCCTTATTCAAGCTCAATCTAACTTATCTCTATTCTCCCATCTTGATCCTTCGTGATCTTCTTGAAAACATTCTTTTGAGCTGTAGTGCTCACATTTTCTTGAGTGTGTTGTCACTCGCATTTTGAGTGTGTTGTCACTCACCTTTCTTTTGAGTGTGTTGTCACTCACCCTTTTTGAGTGTGTTGTCACTCTTGTTACCGATAGGCTTGGCAACCCATTTTTGTAAGGGACCAAGTTATACAAGTGTAAAAACTTTTTTTTAAATATATCGGCTCAACCTCAATTATTAGAGGTTGAGGTTCCCGAAGACGTAGGCATTGTTAAAGCCGAACTCTGTTACATCTTGTGTTCTTGCTTTATCTTTACTTTCTTTTCTCACGTTTCTTTGATTGCTATATTCTTGTGAGAATTGAATTATTTTAAATCGTATTCCGCTGTCATTACACTTGAACATTAAGCCCCAAACCGGTTTATACATTTCTACCTTAGATTTTTTACATTCTTGTACTATCTTGACCTTTTAACACCACCATCTTAGGACTTCAAAGGTCTATCACCAACGAACTTGTCAACCCAATCGGAGTTCGGATGAAAAAATTATGGCCAAAATATAATTAATGCGCAGCAGAATTCCAAAAGTGCGGTCCGTAATTTAAAAATTACAGTCCGCAATTCTGGAACTCATCTTCTGCCAGTTTTATTCAAAACACCCGTTCGATTGTGTAGATTAGCGAACCTTATAAGAACCATTAATTTATTCTTATCCTTGTGGTTCGACACTTGGATTACTGCTTAACTAAGTCGTACGCTTGCGGCTGAAATTGAGAATAAATTAAGATATTTTATTAGCTTAGTAGAATACATATCAATGATTATTCGTTTACTTGATGTAAGGGATCAAAGGGTCACAGTTGTATGAAATAATTATGTTTTAGTGACTCAGCGTAATTAATCATTGGTGATTGCGGATTTCGGAGATGTAGGCAATTGATAGCCAAACTCCATTAAATCTTGTGTCTTCTTTCTCTCTCTATTTATTTTATTTTTGGATAAATATATTTATCCCCAACCAAGTGTCCCCAACTTTTATCTCGACAATTAGTTACACATGTTAATAATTGATCTCTTTCTTAATCTTTTTTTTTTTGACAAATAGTCAAAAGATGTCTCGTCTTCAATCAATTCCCTCTGTTACAGTTTAAATCTCTTCCCTCTTTATCCATTAATTAGTTATTTTGGAATCTCATCTTTTTCGGTGTTGTTTCACTCTAGATGATACTCTCCTGATCTCACTATGGATCGTAATTTTATTTTTGAAACCTATTTAATTATTCAAACATGTAAAACTATTGCGTATGATTTATAATTTATGATTTTCTTTATTTTTTGTCAATAGTCTTTAAATCTTTAGAGAAGGATTCTAATGCCATAAGTTTTGCATCACAAGATGTCACAAAGTCACTTTTTAATTTATATTTTAAAATTTAAAACTCAAATTTTAAATTCAAACCATTGATCTTATTATTTCTATGGTAGATTTATGTTCCTAAATTTGTATGATTTTTAGAGTTCATTTGATACTAGATCAAATGAGAACACAATGAATGAATCTAGCTAATTATGATTGATTATTTTTTATGCATTCATTTTATTCTCATTTGATGTAGTATCAAATGAACTCTAAAAATTATGAAATTTTAGAATCGTACATCTACCATAAAAAATAATAAGATTAATAGTTTGAATTTAAAATTTAAGTTTTAAAATTTTAAATATGAATTAAAAAATAAATTGATGGCATCTTGTGGCATACAAAACTTATGGCATTGGAACCCTCCTCAAATCTTTTTCATTATTTTTGTGTATGAATCAAGAAAAAGTGAGCCAAAATAATTAATCTATTTTTCTTATTATTTTGTAGATTTGTATTCATAAATATTTTTTGCTGTCATTTGTAATTTTTGTTACTATCCATGCTCTTATAATTTCTTTTCTTTTTGTGTTTTCTTTATATTTTAGTGGAATCTTGTTGTGATGTTTTCCTTTAATCCGATTGTTTTTTGTAT
>CAXKVV010001972.1:0-37237 GCA_964058805.1 Schoenoplectus triqueter
AATCATACTATTCATAAGTTTATTCTTAATTTAGTGAGGATTAACATATATTTTAGTGTCAAGATCATGCTTACGGTTTAACACTGTACTCTAATTAGGACAAATTTCATGATTAAGTATTTCGTTCTTTCTAATTAAAACCCGTTATGCTATGATAATTCTAAATAATTCAGAGACCAATTGTTCATGGTTAGGTACTTCCAATTAATTACTCTAAATGTTCAGGAACCTTCATCTAGTCTAGACTTCACGATTAGATTATTCACCTAAGTTTAAATATCATTTTTGGGTCTGATTACCATTAAATTTAGGTTAGAAACGTAAGAATTCAATCCAAACACAAGAAATTCACAGAAATTAAGAATAAATGAACAAATAAATATGATTAAATACAATAAGTTTCAAGTTTATATGCCTACTACCCTAGAACATCTACTTTTCCATGGAAGAGAAAAAATAATAAATAAAAATGAAAAAAATCATAAAAAGAATAGATGTTATGCCTATTTTTTTTATTTCGCGTCCTTGTGTCTTTTTTCTCTCTTCTGAAGAAAAATAAAATTTTCTCTCTCTAAAACTATCTCTCAATGTCCAGGAATGATTAACTTAACATTTGGACCACCTTTAAATAGTAAAATTCTAAAAATTCATCAGAAAACCAAGAACCATCTAATTTATCTCAATCCGAACAGTATATAGTTATTGTGGCATTCGGCTGGATACCTGTTTTGATCGCTAAGAATTCATTCACATCGTTCTTTTTTAGCTCCAATTCACATCGTTCTTTTTTATTTTCATTGGGCTTCCATCTATACCTGAAATATCAACAAGAACTAGATAGTATATTGAACTTATGTAAATTAAACACTAAATTATACTAAAAAGCTAAGTTTTTGAGACAAAACCCTAATTATTATTATATCTGTTGCACTAAACATCTTCTTTGATTTGATGATTTGTAAAATAACATTGAATTTTATAATTTATCTAACATTGAATTTTATAATTTACCTTGTTTGAGTTTTTTTTATAGAGATTAAAATATAAAATGAATTAGTACACAAAAATCAAGACTAATGATGGGATGTAAGATCTTAATCAAGATTGCATTAGGTTTAGGTTTAGTTAGACTAAAACTGGGTTGAATTGGTTAAGTCAAATTGAGCATAAATTGTAAGAAAATAAGAAAAATAGACCAAATAGTTATAACAACTCATGAACAATTATAATGGCTTGTGAAGAGTTATAACGGCTTAAAGAGTTATAACGATTCATGAAAAGTTATAACGATTCATATTGTTTAGCTAAAAATTTAGAAGTTCTTTTTATCAATAAAATTTCAGAGCGTAACGTTGTGTAACGACTCGTGAAGAGTTATAATGGTTCATCAAGAGTTATAACAGTTCATTGAAGAGTTATAATGATTCATTGAGGAGTTATAACGTTCATGAGGAGCAAAGACACATGAGAAGTTATAACGGCTCATGAAGCGTTATAACGGCTCATGAAGAGTTATAATGACTCATTAAAGAGTTATAACGGCTCATGAGGAGTTATAATATTTCATGAATAGTTACAACGTTTCAGAATACTTCCACTCAAGATTCCAAGATTCAAGGCTAAGCAGTTATAACGATTCATGAACAGTTATAACGGTTCAGGTCGAAAGTTGATTCTGATTAGTTTCAGAAGGTATATATAAAGGGGTTACTCTCTCACTTTAAAATGTGATTGTTCCATCTAGCTAAAACATAATTTCTTGAGAGCTTACTAGTCATATACTAAGTGAGAAAGATAAGCCAAGAGATAGAAATACTCAATCTAGCTTCTCTTTATTCTTCCAACTTAATCCTTCATGATCTACTTGTAAATTATTTTTGAGCTGTTATACTCACTTTTCTTGAGTTGCAGTGCTCACCTTTCTTGAGTGTGTTGTTACTCACTTCTTGTTTTGAGTGTGTTGTCACTCTTGTTACTGATAGGTTTGACAGCCCATTTTTATGTAAAGAACTAAGTTATACAAATATAAAATTATTTTTTAGTATTTCGGCTCAACCTCAATTGTTAGAGGTTGGGAGTCTCGAAAATGTAGGCATTTTAAGCCGAACTTCGTTACATCTTGTGTTCTTGTTTGATCTTTTATTTTCTCTCATTTTTTTGATTGTTATATTCTTATGAGAATTAAATCGAATTGAGTTATATTTCGCTGCTATTACACTTGAACACTAAGTCCTAAATTAATTTATACATTTCTACCTTAGATTCTTTACATTATTGTACTTTTTTTATCTTAAAATACCACTACCCTAGAACCTTCAAAGTTGTATCAAAGTTACCTCAGCCTTGAATCTTGCTTGCCCTCAAACAAGTCTCAAACTCAAAAATCGATTTGGTCTCTCAACTTAACTTCTATCTAAATAAGACATAATACAATAATTCTAAAAAATAAATCTAACTCAATAATCAAAGACATGTATCTTTAACTTTCATAAGGTAATACAAAAAGGTTATCGAGTCTGTTTTAGAGTTTTAAAATTCACAAATAAATACAGACCATTTCGACAAAGTTAACTAGATATGAGGTTCGTCCAACTTTCAAAAGCTAAATATAAAATCATTTATAATTTTATGAAATGAACGGGTTATTTCTCGAAAGGAACAAAGGTGGAGAATGTAATGTACATTGTGTATTCTAAAATAAAAAGCAACATTCATATCGAACTCAATTTATAACAAAGTAGAAGCACTTTTTTCCTTTTTTTTTACTTTTAAAAGGGTCGAGTGATCATGTCCTTATTTTGTACTGAAATAATACACATTGACTTGATTCACCTAGACTGTTAAACGTATATATTCCATACATTCACTTATAACTTGACTATTATATGTACAAGTGAGCAACTAAAATTTGAAATAAAAGGTTAAAAGAAAAAAGTAAAATGATGTAAATATTATTGGAGGGAGATAAAAGATTTTTTTTTTAAATAGATTATTTATCAAAATTATAATTTTTTTTCAAATTTAACCCTTGAAAATATCAACAAACCCCTTGTCTAACTATCTCTTTCAAAATTATTATTTTTTTACTTGGTTCAAGCGTTAACTTTAAAAAATATGCCCTCTAAAAATCACATATTTTTATTCATCAAATTTCTCAGCCACAGTTTTTTTTTTCAAAATTACCCCTAAATTTTCTAATTTACCTCTAAATGTAATCTAATGCAACCCTATATACAATTACACTAAAATCTAATATATTCGCACAGAATCAATGTTAACTGATCCTTTGACTAAAGGCATGCCACCACAGAAGTTTAAGGATCATGTTTTAGATATACGACTTGATTTCATAATATAGTTATTTTATCATTTTGTACGATGTGATTGTAAATTCTTCAATAAAGTTTTAGATGTTATTCTCTTGTTGATTGTGCCAATAGATTTTGATTAATCAACTAGTTGAGAATGACATTGTTAAAGTTAAAGACCTAAAATAAACATAGGGTTTATTCATAAAATTTAAAATTAATCACATAGAGGTTGAATTTAAAGTTGCGAGATGCATTGTGATACATAAAAAGCAATATTCACTAAAGATGACTTACTGTCATGATTCGTGTATTTTGTTCTTTTCTTTTTGACATTGAGATAATATATGCATTATGGTTACGTCAGATGATGAGATCAAGTAGGAGAATGTAACTAATTAATTAATTATTATGGGCTCTTTGATTAGTTAATTATTTCTAGAGTGATCTCAACCCTTGATGGCATCTATTGAGTCTATTATAAATACACTAAGTTCTGATGGAGAACTGTATGTAGTATCATTCTATCATACATACATAATAAGTGAGAAGCATAAAGAGAGAAGAGATACAAGGTTTGTACCGAGATCCTGGAGTTACACCATCAAGATAAGAAAAGAACTTCAATCTAGTAGTGCTCTTCGATTTTCTAACAATTTTATACACAAACTACAACAACTTGAATAAAGAAAGCAATGGTTGGAGCTTGAGGTACACAATTGATTCTTGGTTATTTTCCGCATTTAAGAATTCGTTAGATTACTTACAGGTTTTTTTAAAGGAGACAAATAATGTCTGTTTCATTGTTTAAAACGTTAAATGCACAAAATCACCCTAACTAATAAACTTAAAGCAGAGCAACAATCCCCCCCCCCAAGATGAAGAGACGTTAGATATTGTCTCAGATTTTTATCGCTTCATAGAGCCTCCTAAGTAATCTGATTGTTATATACATAGCATATGTTCTTGGATTACTTGGTGGCATCTCAGCCTCCATATCCTCATCGACAATCTCTGAATAAAAATAACCCACAACTACTAGCTACAAAATGAAAAGTTCAGACCAACCACAACAAGCATTTCACACAATATCAGACAACAAGCAAAACAACCAACATAGCAGATGCGCTAACCAGCACATATTACACAATAAAAACCAGCAACAACTAACTAGTATCATATCAATGCCAGTATTACTCTGTAAGACTGTCTTGGCCTGTGGTTATTGGTAGTGCTAGTGACATCATTTGCAAAGGAATCATGTCTAAATTCTCAGGCAATCACTGTTTCATCGCATGAACCAAAACTAGATTAAACCCTCCTGCCCAATAACTAACAAGAATTAGAATCAGACATGTTAAATTCCTTGTGGAAGTATGAGTAGCATATTTGAATATTAGTTGGTTTCTATGTTTCCATAAAGCCCAACACATAACACTTAAAGCAATCAGAAAACTCTTGCGCATCAAAGGAGACAAAGACAAGGCAAACTCTATCACATCCTTTATGGAATGCCAATAAGAGAAATAATTTTGGCTTATACCCATCCAAAACCAAATTTACTTGGGAATATAGCAAGTGAAGAATAAATAAGAAACTGATTCATGTTCCTCACACATAGTACAATACACCTCACCCAATCAGCCTCTCCTTCTCAAATTATCCCTTGTCAATATTTTATTATGCATAACCAGTCACATGAACACTTTAATTTTCAAAGGGATGGGGAGGTTCCACCATAAATCAGTTGAACTATCAGTTATACACCTAAACATCAATCATTGATACACTTCATGAGTGGAGAATTTACCATTAGATGTCAATCTCCAACATATTTAATCACTCTCAGCTGAAAGAGAAATAGTACTTACCATGTTGTATAGAGTATTTAATTCAACTAGTAAAACCTCAGTCAATGTTCTAGAAAAGGACAAAACAAGCCCTCTGGATCTCACTACCTTATTTACAAAAATATTTAGCTACTAATATAATTGAAATAAGTGATGAAATTAAGACATTAAAATGCATTCTCCAGCTCATCTATCTTGTCAAAACATTGTATCCTTACCATTTCCCAAAATCATAGCTCTACGAACCTGACCCAACTGGTTTGACTCCATGATATTTATTTATTTTGCATCCATGTTTTCTCATTTTGTTTTGATTCGTGATAATGAATTAATGAGAGCCTCTTGTTTGTCATTGCTGTAGTAAGAAGGCACAATCAACCTCCGCATTCACCTTAGCCTTGTACATGTACAAGTGTGATGTTTACAGTGAACAAAGACGCGTTTGTAAATTTGTGCTGTTGGTCGCATTTCAGTTCGAGGTTAGCCAGTTAAGCATGTAATTAATTAGTACAATGAATAGGTATGGCGTGTGTAATTAATTTGTGTATGCGGTGGTGTTAATTAATTATGCCTTGCGGTCTAGTTGTGTTGTACCAGGCAACCAGCAGCTGGTTTTCTCAACGAGACGATATTATAAGCTTATTAATGCACGCACACATAATATGTCTTAATTACGACGGCCTTTTGGGATTGACACTACTTTTTGAAGGACGATGATTTTTTACATATTAGATTATTTTTGAATCATCTTTCAAAAATCATTAAAAATAATTCTAAAATTCTAAAAATGATAAAATTTTGTCTATAAAATTAATCTTATGAATTAAGCTATTTAAATTAACATTTTGACCATGAAAAATTAAAATGTAAGTCATTAGCATTTCAAGTTGAAATGAAAATAAAAATATTTTAGATAGATCATTTAAACTTTAAAAACAAAAAATCAGTCCGTAGCGTACGGATCATCGTTGATGAGAACATTGCAGTTGGCAAAGAAACAGAAGTGATTTCTTCAACGATAAGTTTATTTGCACTGCAATTTTCTCATCCAATTTGGCCCAAGAGATTAGATGAAGTTTGCATCAATATACAAACATATCAGTTCAAAAAAAAACAACCTAAATCTTCTACTTTCTATGAGGAAAATGTCTCAATCAACCCCAAGTTCGAGACTCAGAACACCACCAAACGCCTCCAAAAAATTGCACAAAAACAATGAAATAATAATACAACCTATATGGATTTCTTATACTAGGAACAAGTATCAACAGCATCTGGAGGGAGAGTCTTGGTTTTTACATGATAATTATCACACCGTCTCCCCTCCAGGATGGGTTCGGGATTTGCTTTGCACCAAGGTGCCCGGTAATTATTGGTACCAACATGGAATGACTTGAGCTTACCAAGGGATGGCTCACTCTCATGGCTCTTCTTAGGGACATTACTAACTGTGGAATTGGCAAAGTCTGTAACATTACTGTACAGTGAATATACACTGGATTTGTTTTCTGCTCCAAATCCATCAGTATGTACTATTTTTTTCTCTTCATGACAACAGGAATTAGGTTCAGTTTTGGGTTCAGGTGCAGGACTCTCAACCTGGTAAGTGATCTCTTCAAACCGACCATGCAAGTGCATGGACGCGCAGTCAACATTTGTACAATGCATTGACTGAACATTCAAGTATTCCAGCAATGAGCCACATGATAATGCATGAGGCTCACAGTTATGACAATATGCTGAGGAGTTCAGACCTGGAGTTTCATCAATACCAGGTCCAGGTTTCCAATCGGGTACAAGAGATGCAACCTCACTATCAATCATATCAGAAATTTGGGTGACCTCGTGGTCTATGATGTCCAATTCTGCAACCATCTCTGTAGCCACACTGAGTGCTGTGTCGGCTTCAGTGTCAAAAGGGAAGTAAATGTTCCTCACACGGCCTACAATCCAGATTTTTAAACTGATTAATATTTTTCCTTTCAGCCCGCATTTCATTTTTGTAAAAAATACACCTGTTTGATTGCACAGATAGTTGCTACCTGGAACTCCAGAAATATCATCACTCTTTGCTGATTGCATAAAATTTTGTTTCCAATTTTGGTCCAGGTGAGAAGATTGAGTGTTCTTATTTTTTTATTTGCTAGATAAAGAGAGAAAGAAGATACCATATATGCATAAATTATGGTTTCATCAAAGCTCAGCTAGCAAGGTTCTGTTCTGAAACAGTGGGCAACAATCGCAGACTTTGTGTGACAAAGCTGGAGAGAAAAAAGAGGGAGAGTTGTGAAGAAATGAAGCAAGTACCATCTTTGTCAGAGATTCGAAGGCGCAAAAAGATAGAACCGTCATCCTTGCTCTTCCCCTTGATGGAGATGTCAAGATTAGCAATGGGCTCCTCCTCATCTTCCTGCCCGTGAAAAAGGCTTATGCCACGGTGGGCCTCCTCAATGTGGGTGTTTTCGTCGTTGTCCTGGTCCTGGTCCTTATCCCTGTCTCTGTCCCAGTCCCACTCCCAACAGTCCTCCACAAGGGTCTCCTCATAGGAGCTACTGGAGATGGCAATGCTCAAGTTGGTTTGGACTCCAGTCAGGAGCAGATGCTTTCTATCTCTGTCTGTGTCTCCTTCTCCTCCAGTTGGTTTGCCCTGGGCTTCGGCTTCTTCGTGAAAGGAAACAAAGCCGAAAGAAAGGCTTGCACTGGCCAAATCATCAGTTTCAAGAAAAGGATCCCTGAGAAGCTCGCTTGCAGACAAACGGCAAGAGGCAGTGGCAAGGCATTTCTCAATGAATTCCCTAACAGAGTCATCCTTGACCTTGTACAGTGCTTCCGGCTTGGTCCCCTATGCATAAATATGAAGTTATAAACAAATAAAACCTCAACTGAATGGAGAAGTGAGGAGTTACTTGTGGAAATGCAAATGACTGTATAATGTATTCCTCTGTGATAGGTTAAGCGAGGGAGAGGATAATTTGATGCATGAAAAATGGAGAGGATGAGATGGAACACACCGAGATGACTTTTTTGTAGATCTGGACGGGGTGAGAGCACTCACTGTAGGGGTACTCGAAGGTGACCATCTCAAGCACGCACATCCCGAACGAGTAGATGTCGACCAGCTCGTTGTACTCTTCTTCATACACCTCCGGTGCCATGAACTCAGGAGTCCCCACACAGTGCACGGCATGGGACTTGCACAGGATGGCAGCAAGGCCAAGGTCCCCAATCTTGACCTGGCCGGTGTTGCCATTGACGAAGATGTTGTCGCACTTGAGGTCACGGTGGATAATGGGAGGGTCATAGCTGTGGAGGTAGATGAGGGCACTGAGGATCTGGCGACACCAGTTCTTGATGGCATGCAGCCGCACACGCTGGTGCTTCCGCCGGTACCTAAACAGACGGCACAGTTAATGCATGGATATTTAATAGAATGAATGGAAATGGAATGAATGAAATTAAGAGTAGCACTGAGCAGAGAACTGAGTATAGAGTACTGACTGGCGCAGGGTGCCTGATGTGAACATCTCAGTGACAAAGTTAAGGTTGCGGTGGGAGCTGTCGACCCAGGATGAGTGGAAATCGATGATGTTGGGGTGGTGGAGTGTGCGCAGCAGGTGGATCTCACAGAAGAGCCGCTCCGTCCCCTCAGCGCTCTGCAGCATGTCACGCAGGCGCACCTGATTCCATGCAACCTCGATCCCTTCCAACTGGTCGAACCCCCGATACCTGCACCAAGTCAAGTAAACAGATGAATCTGATTTCATCCATCCATCCATTCCTCTGGCTATTCCGCTGAGTTTTTGCAAACAGCTTAATTCTGTAATGTAAATTAAGTTTAAACATGTACACAGTCTTTGAAGCTCCTTTGCCCAGGATCTCCTTGCACTGCAATCTCAAAAACAAACAGACAAACAAACAGATTCAACTCTTCCTTGAATCAATCCTTTTATTTTCAAGTCTAAATTACTAAATTACAGTGGAATGCACTGCACTAAGCTACAGGATGGATGAATGGAGGATTAATTGATTAGTAGATAATACTGCAAACCAAAAAAGAAACCAGATTAAATTTGAAGTGAGTTAGTAAATACCCTTCCGTATCTTCCAGAGGGATCGATTTCAACGTAATCAGCGCATTCCCAATCCGAATCTCCGCCAATAAAACCCATCGTTGCTAATTTGAAATCTGATATTTGCTTGCTTGGATCTATAATTATATGCTTTTATAACTCAAACAAAATCAAATAAAATGAAATCAACAGATAATAAACTCAAATCAAAATTTCAAATCGAGGACGAGCGAGAGAGGTTCTGGTTTTGGTTTTGGTTTTGGTTTGTGTGAGACTGTCTGTGCACTGAGGATCCAAGAGGAAGAGGCCATTCAAGTGGCGTGGCACGTAATTACCACAAAAAGGAAGGGGGCTTCAAGCTTATTTTCCAATAAATGATCGACATACGAGCAGAATTTCATGAATCGGATCATTGAGAGCTAGAGTTTTGCATGCGGTTCGGCTGGTCAGGTCGGGTCAAATTTGGGCGGTCCATGAATTAGGATGGTCCATAGTCTATTACGATTCACAAGGGACGGATCTAAGCGGGCTAAACTCGGAAAAATTGAATCGGTCCTACCGTTGGCCTCCGGGGGCTGGACCTCCACGGGTCAGGACGGGATGGGCACGGTCATGCTCGGAAGGGTTCAAATTTTTTTTTTACAAACTGCAAAAAATAATAATTTATCATAATTTTTTTAATAATAATTTTTAACTAATTCAAATTCTTATTTTTAATTATTTAAAAATCTAATAATACTAAAAAATTAAAAAATTTCCAAAAAAATAAAATTTGACAAAAATATAAAAAATAATAAAAGTTAAAAAATAAATTTATCAATTTTATAAATAATATTTTTTATTGAATTAATTTTATATTTTTAATAATTTTAAAATCGAATAATATAAAAAAATTATAAAAAATATCAAAAATTATAAAAAATTATAAAATAAAATTTGTATAATATTTTGAGTTACCCTCCTCCTTTAACCCAGGCTTAGGACCGGCTATTTAAAAAGAACATAGACGGAGTTATAACTTTTTTGTTAGTAATGTTCTTCAAAAAAAGAAATTTAAAAAAGCAAATGAAATATTTGAAAAATAGATAAAAAGATTGAAACCGTAAGACATATCAAACTCCTAGAAGTCGTCGTGCATATACTATGATCACGTATATATCTTAATCAGATTCTAATTCTTTATTTTGCATCTATGCATATGTTCTTATTTATATCGTAAAAAGCATATAAATATTTTATATAGTTTTAAAATAGTTAATTCTTTTTGGTACGAGAAAGTAATTTAATAACGTGACAAAGTTCATTTTGGACCAGTTATCAGGACACGTAAAATGGGCTCTCATGAAAGATCAGGGTCACGAAGACCACTTTAAATTCAATCTTTCCTAGATTTCCCATCTCTTTTAGGTATGGAAATCAACAGCTCTTATTCAGGTACTTTATTGCTTCATCACATTCATAGATATACTTTTCATAACCAAAGGTTTTCAAAAAAGTAAAAGAGTTACATTTTGTCATGCTTCGAAAATGTAAAAGTAATTTGGTAACGTGACAAAGTTTCTCTTGGACCAATTATCAGGACACGTAAAAGGGCATGTCAAAAAGAATACCAAAAGTGTCCACTTCTCATCTTTATTTTTTACATTACCTTTATCTTTTATGTGTGGAGAGCAACAACTCCTACTCAGGTACATTATTGCTTTATCACATTCTTAGATATACTTTAACACAATCGAAAGTTTTCGAAAAGAAAGCATAAAGAAAACTTAAATCTAATTTAACTTTCTTCGTTAGCAGAACTGAACAAAAAAAAATCAATTTTATTTGGTTTGATCTTAAGCTATAAATCTAAGAATTAAACTAATACGGGGTATATGCAGAAATAGTACTATTCCCCGAGAAAAAGATGAAATAGTACTATTCACGACTCGTAGTTATTCTATTTCACACAAAGGTACAGAAATACCACAACTTTCGTAAAAACACTATTCACCAATCCCGTGAATTCTGAAACAATCGTAAACCGAGAAAGAAAGAAAATAGAACTGAATTAATCAGACACGATATCCCGAAATTAGTGATTTTCTCTCTACCCCTCCACCCTTATTTATAGGCAAATATGTGATCACCAAATTATTAAAATACTCTCATGAATAGTAAGGAGGTTCCAAAGTGAAAAGACCAAAATACCCTTATGGGTGATGTCATCTATGGATAAGGTTCAAATTAATATAATTATTCTGAACAATTATATTTCTTACGGATGTTGTTTCAGTAATTTTATACAACGTGTCCAATATGTTATAAATTCAATTCGGTTTTTACTTCTTATCATCTCTATGACAAATATAATTTAATTATAACCATCTTATTATTAATTATAACCATCTTATTATTAATTATAAATAATTTATAATTAATCAAGAAGATTCTCCGATTAACTCCTATACGGTGTGACCCGACAGGATCCGTGTTATGTTGATAAATAGAGTCAAAACTATTTTAACTTCTATAATCATAGGAGACATCTGGCAGAATGCACTATGACCATCCAATTACACAGATGATAATGTACTGTACAATATCATGATCCACTAAATAATTTTTTTGTGTTAATTCTTTTGTCTCATAGATATCAAATCAGTTTCAAGGTAGGTGTGTGTCATCCTTGTAAACTTAAATTTTTCTTGATCCTGAATAAATTATCAAATATAATTACTCATATAATTATACCGCTAGCAGATAATCTTACTCTATCAAGGGACTCAGTGATGCTATAACTCGTATAGAGATACGAGAGACAATAGTATTTTTGGCAAACCATCTCTTCTTTCGCATAAGTTATGTATACCGAAGAGCTACCTTTATTGTCACATTTTATGGACAACGTTTGGTAGAAATCACACACATACATATCTTATGTAGGAAAAATGAATACATCATACTTTAGATGTTAACACTGAATGAAAGCATTAATGACACGAACATAATTTTATTTAATGTTTCATTCGGGGTCTGTCAAACATGATGTTCCTTGAACATCTATCTATGTGATTAAAATGATAATTTTTTGTCTATGGTCTATGAAACTTGATCATCATTTAATCCACATACTAACTTGAAAGTGATTAATTAGTGTTCCTGCTAATTACCTCGATTAGTGACTTTTAAGAGTATATTCTATATTATGAAGTTTCACAATTCCAGTCATGAACTCGGAATGATTCATAAATTTAATAATACTCAAGGAAATAAAATATCATTTAAATATCCAATTCATGAACAAAACTTTATATAATAAATTTATCGTATTATTGATTTCAGGATTATTACAAACTAACAATCTCCCACTTAAGCTTGGAGTCAATCATATTGATCCATGCCTTATACAAATCTTTTTATTCTATAAATCTCTCAGATCTAAAGAAAATCTCACAACCAATCTCCTTTGTGTCTCAATCCCGTAGAAGATGTGTGCAACTTATACTTGGCTTGAGGTAGAGGTTTTGTAAGTTGATCAGTTGTATTACCGACAGTGTCAATTTTATAAATCTGTATGCTATTTATAATTTCTCGTATGAGGTGATAATGTTGTAGGACATGCTTGGATCTGTAGTGCGATCTCGGTTCCTTGGCCTGAACTATAGCTTCATTGTTATCACAATAGAGATCTATAGGGCCCTAAACACTGAGAACCACTCCAAGTTCACTAAGGAACTTCTTGATCCAGAAACATTCTTTAACCGCCTCATATGCAGCTATGTTCCTAGCTTCGGTGATTGAGTCTGATGTGGTCTCTTGCTTGGAACTCTTTCAGCTCATAACACCACCGTTGAGTATGAACACATAACCAGATTGTAAACTGTGTAACCACTTACCACGAGCTCTGAGTCAGTTTGGAAACTTACATCTGTGTAACCACTTACCACGAGCTCTGAGTCACCACCGTAGACGAGAAACATATCCTTAGTTCTTCTCAAGTACTTAAGAATATTCATTGCAACATTTCAGTGCTACATGCCTAGATTATCCTGATATCTATTCGTCACACTCAAAGCGTACGAGACATCAGGGTGAGTGCACAACATGGCGTACATTATAGAGTTAATAGCCGAAGCATATGACACAACTCATTATGCTTTGCTCATTAGTTGTCAAAGGACAATGAGTCTTGCTAAGCTGTGAACCATGATACATTGGTAGAAATCTTTTCTTGGAATTCTGCATGCTGAATTGATTCAGCACTTTATCAATGTACGTGCTTTGACTTAATCCAATAAGTCTTTTAGATCTATCTCTATAGATCTTTATGCCTAGTATATAGACAGCCTCGCCCAAATCTTTCATTGAGAACACTTTCTTTAATGAAGATTTGGCTAATTGCAACAAGAGAATTTAATTTCCCATTAAGAGTATATGATATATCGTCCATATAGAGGATTAAAAAAGCGATGACACTCCCACTAGGTTTTTTGCATACACAAGATTCTTCTTTGCATCTGATAAAGTCAAACTTTTTGTCTTCTTCGTCAAATCAAAGATTCTAACTCCGTGATTTGTAAATAGTCATATCTGAGAAGCTTGAATACCTTCCCAGCATTCTTTGGATTCTCAAAACTTATGGGCTGTATCATATATGCGTCATCTTCTAAAATTTTCATTTAGGAAGGCGGTTTTGATATCCATTTGCCATATTTCATAATCATAAAATGCAGTAATTGCTAGGAGCATCCGAATTGACTTAAACATAGCTACGGATGAAAAAGTTTTATCATAATATATGCTGAGAATTTATTTGAAATATTTCGCTACTAGTCGTGCTTTGTAAATAGTCATATTACCATCCATGTCTATTTTTCTTCTAAATACCCACTTGTTAGCTATGAGTTTTACCCCAACAGGTGGTGCAACCAGGTTCCAAACCGTGTTGTCATACATGGAATGTATTTTGGATCTCATGGCCTTCAGCCATTCGGTTACAGTCTGCTATTTCGGAACTGAATAGTTATGGCGCATTATTTCGTGCATGGACAATTATGGTGTATTATTTCATGTCTGGGCCATTGTGGTGGTTAAGGGGAATCATGGGCTTGGAGAAACCCCTGAGTTCGGCCTATGAGCCTACTCAAGCCTTTGAGGCGGTGTCAAGTAGAAGGCCCCATCAATATTTGTGTGATGTATCTTAAATTTCTTCAAGTATTACATTCCTTTTATTTCTTTAGGATACCCTACGAAAAAGCACTTGTCAGTTTTGGGTCCAAGTTTGTCAGACGTTTGACAAATACCTCGCAACCCCAAATTTTAAGATAAGACATATTTGATACCTTACCAAATCATAACTCGTATGGAGTCATTTCTACTGACTTGGATAGAATCCTATTTATTATTAGTGCAGCAGTTTCTAGTGTGTATCTCCAAAATATTTTTAGGAGTGTGGCACTCATCATGGAACAAACCATGTCTAACAGAGTTTGATTTCTCCTCTCAGAAATATCGTTCCATTGCGACGTTCCCGGAGGTATGAGTTGTGAGACCATCCCACATTCTTTTAAGTACATACTAAACTCATAACTCAAGTATTCGCCTTCACGGTCTGATTGTAAGGCCTTAATACTTTTATTCACTTGATTTTCTACTTCAGTCTTGAATTTCTTGAACTTTTCAAAGGATTAAGACATATATCTCATCAAGTAGACATAATCATATCTATTATAATCATCAGTAAACGTGATAAAATAGTAATCACCGTTTATTGTACAAGTACTCATTGGTCCGCATACATCTGTGTGTATAAGGGCTAATAAGTCACTTGTTCTTTCGTCCATCTTGGAGAAAGACACTTTGGTCATTTTTTACGTAAACAAGATTCACAATATTAAAATTACCAAAAAGTCCAACTTCATATAACTTCTTGATGTGTTTCTCATTTATATGACCAAGGCGACAATGCCATATGAAAGTCATACTTTCATGAGATATTTTGAGTCATTTATTGATGTTAAAAAGCAATTGAAATATTTAAAAAATAGATAAAAAGATTGAAACCATAAGAAATATCAAACTCCTAGAAGTCGTCGTGCATATACCATAAGTCACGTATATATCTTAATCAGATTCTAATTCTTTATTTTTACATCTATGCATATGTTCTTATTTATATCATAAAAAGCATATAAATATTTTATATGGTTTTAAAACAATTAATTCTTTTTGGTACGAGAAAGTAATTTGATAACGTGACAAAGTTCCTTTTGGACCAGTTATCAGGACACATAAAAGGGGCTCTCAGGAAAGATCAGGGTCACGAAGACCACTTTAAATTCAATCTTTCCTAGATTTCCCATCTCTTTCAGGTGTGGAAATCAACAACTCTTACTCAGGTACTTTATCGCTTCATCACATTCATAGATATACTTTTCAAAAAAGAGTTACATTTTGCCATGCTTCGAAAACGAAAAAGTAATTTGGTAACGTGACAAAGTTTCTCTTGGGCTAATTATCAGGACACGTAAAAGGGCTTGTCAGAAAGAATACCAATGGTGTCAACTTCTCATCTTTCTTTTTTACATTATCTTTATCTTTTATGTGTGGAGAGCAACAACTCTTACTCACGTACATTATTGCTTTATCACATTCTTAAAAATACTTTAACACAATCGAAAGTTTTAAAAAAGAAAGCATAAAGAAAACTTAAATCTAATTTAACTTTCTTCGTTAGCAGAACTGAACTAAGAAAATTTAATTTTATTTGGTTTGGTTTTAAGCTGCAAATCTAAGAATTAAACTGATACGGGGTATATGCACCTTATTTGCATAAGTTATAACTTTTAGAAAATCAATCAGTGGGAGAGCCTTCTGCTCTAATATCACTGTTGGGTTTTGGTCCAACCAAAATCCTGTTAAGGCTTAAGCTGCGGAAAGACCGTAAAATAAAAATTTTACTTCTACTTAAGCTAGGGATTAAAGTATGTCAGATGATTTCTGAGAGAGATATATATATTTTAATCCTTTGTAAAAGACCATAAAATATTATTTTACTTCTAACTTAAGCGAAGGGTTAAAGCGGTATGTCGGATGATTACCGAGAGATGCATACCTCTTTAATCCTTTATAGATCTACTTCATGATTGATTTCTAAAATATTAATCTACTTAACAATCAAATAAATTAATATAAAATTTTATATCTCGTTTCTAAATTTCAATTGGAATGCAAATCGGCTTGTCTCGGAGTATCACACATGTGATACCTCTGTAGGTTATCCACCAGGACTGACCAGAGAGCGGCTTATTTCTTTTGCCAGATATACCATAGTTATCAAATCAGTTATTCTATTTCACACAAAGGTGCAGAAATAGCATAACTTTCGTAAAGACACTATTCACCAATCCCGTGAATTCTTAAACAACCGTAAATCGAGAAAGAAAGAAAATAAAACTGAATTGATCAAACATGATATCCCGAAATTAGTGATTTTCTCCCTACCCCTCCACCCTTATTTATTGACAAATATGTGATCACCAAATTACTAAAATACTCTCATGAATAGTAAGGAGGTTCCAAAGTGAAAAGACCAAAATATCCTTGAGGGTGATGTACTAGATGATGTCAAATATGATGTCATGGATGATGTCATCTATGGATAAGGTTCAAATTAATATAATTATTCGGAACAATTATATTTCTTACGGTTGTTGTTTCTGTAATTTTATACAACGTGTCCAACACGTTATAAATTCAATCTGGTTTTTACTTCTTGGCATCTCTATGATAAATATAATTTAATTATATCATATATAATTAATTAAAACTATCTTATTATTAATTATAAATAATTTATAATTAATCAATAAGATTCTCCGATTAACTCCTATACGGTGTGACCCGATAGGATCCGTGTCATGTTGGTAAATAGAGTTAAAACTATTTTAACTTCTATAATCATAGGAGGCATCTGACAGAATGCACTATGACCATCCAATTACACAGATGATGCTGTACTGTATAATATCATGATCAAGTAAACTATTTATTTGTATTAATTCTTTTGTCTCATAGCTATCAAATCCGTTTCAAGATAGGTGTGTGTCATCCTTGCAAACTTAATGTTTTCTTGATCATGAATAAATTATCAAATAAAATTACTTATATAATTATACCGTTAGCATATAATCTTATTTTATCAAGGGGCCTAGTGATGCTATAAATCGTATAGAGATACGAGGGACAATAGTACTTTTGGCAAACCATATCTTCCTCTGCATAAGTTATGTATACCAAAGAGCTACCTTTATAGCCACCTTTTACGGACAACATTTGATAGAAATCACACACATACATATCTTATGTAGGAAAGATGAATACCTCATACTTTAGATGTTAATACTGAATGAAAGCATTAATGACACAAACATAATTTAATTTAATGTTTCATTCGGGGTCTGTCAAACACGGTGTTCCTTGAACATCTATCTATGTGATTAAAATGATAACTCTTTGTCTATGGTCTATGAAACTTGACCATCATTTAATCCACATACTAATCTGATAGCGGTTAATTAGTGTTCCGGCTAATTACCACGGTTAGTGACTTTTAAGAGTATATTCTATATTATGAAGTTTTGCAATTCCAGTAATGAACTCGGAATGATTCATAAATTCAATAATACTCAAGGAAATAAAATATCATTTAAATATTCAATTCATGAACAAAGATTTATTTAATAAATGTATCATTTTATTAAATTTAAGATTATTACAAACTGACAAATACGTCACGCGTCATCATCACTAATGTTGGATAGGTAGTTGCATTCCTCTTCCAGTACTTCAGGATATCAATTCGATCATCTTCCATGCTTCCCAAACAATAAATCAGTAATTCGTTATTGTTCATTTATTGATCTTCAAAATATTCATCATCTCACAACTCATTTAGCAATCCAGATGAACTATTACTTCTATTACGATTAAAAATGAACATAATATAAGTGAATAAATTATATAGTAGGAGTAATGATGATTAAAATTCATACATAATGTTGCAACCAGTAGAAGAAAGATTATTAGTATTTCGTCGGGAGTTATAAATGTTGAACATCTCCTCCAATAAGCTATTTACGTAATTTTCTTCATCATTAGTACGTAGACGTAGATTTTATTTGTACTTTTGAAGAAACCTTATGGTGTATTTTTTTTTTTGAATAGTGGATGAAGATAATTTGCGTTAATTGTCACGGCGGGTACTTTCTCCTAATGTTTGAGAAAATTTTCTTTTATTGCTTCTACGATTGGAGAAAAAGAAGAGTCAAGACTTTCTATATCTTCCATCTCACGATAAACCTTTTGAGAAAAAAAAATATAAAAAAATGAGATAGATAAAAGAATATAGAAAAAGATGAGATAGCAAAAATAAATAAATGTTAAAATGAACCAAATTAAAAAAGAGATAATTCATCTTGGATATGCGATAAAGATGATGAAGTAACTCATGTGTAGACGGTGTATACGAGCACGATAGTTTGATAGTTTCCGTGAAAAAGACACCAAGGAAGGATTTTAACTTCTCAAGTTGGTCCCATTCTTCCTCGGAGATAAGCAAATGAATTCCTTCGGTTGAGTTATTTAAGTTTTCGGTTATTGCGTGCTTGTAAGGAAAACAACGATGAAACATCCTATAGGTTGAGTTCTAACGAGTATCTATATCCCATGGTATTCTTAACTTGCTCAAACTCATCCCATGGGGATTTTTCGGTTATATCATGGGAACTTGAGGCGTATTGAGGATGATGCGGTGCAGTAAATGTAGGGATTTGTTGAGATTGATAGTGAAGATCTTGCTGTATATAAGTTGATTGAAGGTAGAGTAGGAGGTTCACATGTCGTGGATAATATGGAGCATTAGTTTGTGGATTATAATATTGTGTTTGTGAGAGATTTGTATTATCAACTATATTTTCACCAAAAATATTCACACTCAACTGATGCATAAAATCATTCACGAGATTAAGAGGAGTTGCTATTTCTATAAAAAAAATATAAAATAAAGAATCAAATTTGATAAAAAAGGAATATAAGAAAAAAACATCTACTTAAAAAATAAATTAACATTCTAAATAAAATTCTAACAAAAAAAAAATAAATTTCACATAAAAAATAAATTTACAAAAAAATCAACATTCTAATAAATTTTTACTTAAAAAATAAATTTAACATTCTAAAAAAAGTTCTAACAAAAAAACGAATTTAACATAATAAATAAATTTATAAAAAAATAAACATTCTAAATAAATTTATACTTAAAAATTAAATTTGACATTCTAAAAAAAGTTCTAACAAAAAAAAATAAATTTAACATTAAATCTAATATTCTAAATCTAACAATATAAAATTAAAATGTAATATTCTAAGAAAAAAAATGAATTTCTATAAATAAAAAAATAGATTTTTATAAATAAACTAATTTCTATGAATTTCAAATAAAATCTAACAATATAAACTAATTTCTATATATAAAAAATTATAACTAATTAAAATTAAAAACTAATCTTGAAGGAAAAATATTATCGCAATGATGGAATCAGGAAATGGTGAATATTATCCTTCTACCTTCTTCGATTGATTAATGTTTTCAACGGACTAACAATAAATTAATAATTCTAAAATATTTTTTATTTTTTAGAATAAGAAATTTAAATTTGGGAATTTGAGATTGAATGAAAATTTGAGAATGTGATAGTTTGAGAAGAGAGGGAGAATACAATTTTGATGTGTTTTGAGATGAGAATGAGAGTAGTATTTATAGATATTTTGAGAGGGAAATTTCGGATTTTTTGAAATTGTTTGATTTTTTTTCAATTTGTTTTGCAAAATTTGAAGAAAAAAGATTTTTTTTGAATGTTTGATAGTTGGGGGTATCTTTAGGGGGGGACTAACACCTTTTATCTAAATAAAAGATTGTTGGATGGGATGGGGGGCGGGGTCGGTCGGGGTTTGGGGTGGGCCGGTCCGGGTCGGGTGGGGGTGCAGGTCCGGTCTGGTCCGGTTCACGGTCCCGCACGGTTCACGATCTGGTCCGGTCCATGGGTCCACACGGGACGAGTCTACGCGGTCCAATTTTGGATGAAGGGAGAACCGGCCCACCGTTAGACCGGACCATGGTAGGGCATGGGTCGGGCACGGGTTTGGCTGCGGTCCGGTCCGCGGGCACGGGTCGGTCCGAGACGGGTTGGACCGGACAATCCATTTAAAACTCTATTCAGAGCCCTTAAATAATGGATTAACGAATTTCTTTCTTCAACTCTTTTATTTTTAAAATTACTTATATATTATTTGCATATATATATATCTAAATTAATTATAAAACTCTTAAATTTATAAATTAAATTAATTTAGTATTTAATAAAAATACGATCTATAAAATATAATAATTTTTCTTGTTCAAATAAAGTTGCATAATACATTTTTTTTTCTAAGAACATAAAAGTAGTTTATCAATGTATTTGATGGACATATTATCTTTCTGAACTTCCCGTTAGTGTATGGAAAAAAGTAGAAAACAAAATGGAGGAACATGACATTCGTTAAAATTTGACATTAGTTTATTAAAATAATAATATGCATCATTTAATTAGAAATGTTTCGGTCATTAAGAAAAAACTGAACATTAAAAATTATTCGACATATCTAGTACATATTCTTCATAATATATTATAGTATAGATTATTATTGTTATTATTATCAATAATAATGAGGCTCCAACACTAAGGTATATGCATATGGTTTCTGTAAAAGGTTTCATATTTATTGTTTATTGCATACTAATATATAGGATCTTAATTAGTGCTTTAATATACACGAGATTGTGCTCATAGATATTGCATAAATTATTTTTTGCAAGTGATGTAAGGCGGAGTAAGTCCTTACTCTCGTATATTTTTTTTAAACAAGAGTAAAGTAAGATAAAGTAAGTGAATTAAATGATCAAATTACTTCACCAATTTTATTTCACCTCAATACATGAGACTAAAATCTTTTACTCTAATTTATTATATATCTTTATTGTTTTTATTAATTTATTACTAATTATTATTATTATTAGAATACTATTTGTTATTACTACCATAATTAATCAATCCCATTATTATCATTGTTTCAAAAATGAAAGTAATTGTTGTTTTCATCATTTTCTCTATCCTTGTTATGAATATTTTTAAAAATATTGCATTAAAAATTTGTGTATTGAAAATATGTACCGCAATAATAACAATGTTAACTACAATTACTTATTACATCTTATGTGTTAATCTAACATAAATATGTCGCAGTATTTTGGTCTAGTTAAACTAATTTTTATATTTGAAAACATTAAATGAAGTGAATGAAGTAGTAGTAGAAATTCAAGTGTCCGAATACAATTTTAATCAATTTCTAAAACTAGCGTGCTCCTTTATGATTCTAGCTTAAAAAATATATTAAATAATTTTCAAATTTTAATTTATCACCCTCATTAAATTCTCCATATTAAAATCTTATGTGGTATAAAAATTTAAAATATTTTGAGTTTTCTAAATCACTGTTTTAAAATTTTAAAAATAATGTATAAATATTAAATATTTTATTATTATTTTTTGAACTAATTTTCAAAAATTAAAAAGAGTGACCTAGAAAATTTAAAACACGCTAAATTTTTGTATCCCACGAGATTTTCATATGAAGAATTTAATGAGAGTGATAAATTCAAAATTGAAAATCATTTAATATAATTTTTGAGATAGAATTACAGGGGAACTCCTAAGAGTATTGATGTCATGCATTTATATACATATTTTCACTCATATTTGTAAATAAAACAAGATCAAAACTTTCAATCTCATGTTTTATTTTCATTACATAAGTATAATTATTTTTATATTTGATTTTGCTATGACCTGCTATTTATTTCAGGGATATCAAGCCGAAAAGTTGAGGAATCGGGTCCCAAACTGAGCTTTCACGACAACCGATGAATCATGGGACCAATAGAAGTCATTTTCCGCATCTACAAAGAGCATACGACCTGTATGCACCTGCATACGGGCCGTATGGTCTCTATTAGAAAAAAATCTATAAAGAAGGCAGCGATTTAATACCGCAATTCCCTTCCAAATTGGCTGATCCCTCTCCTATAAATTTGCACAGTAGCCTAGGGTTAAGGAAGCTCCATTTTGGCCACCATTTGCACACCACCTTCACCTTTTTCACTCCACCCTCGTGAAACTCTAGCCGCCGACCAATATCAAGGGTAGTTCGAGACATCGGTGGCCCAGAGTCCCCAGAGGAGACAGAAATCGAAGCAGAAGACTGGCACAGGACAACATCCAGAGTTTGATTATCTCTTTTTGTTGTATTTTTTATTGTTTTGATAACTTCTGTAGGATATCCTTTTGTCTTAGTTCTCTGTATCTTTATCTTATTTTTATATGCCGCAATGAGCGGCTAGATACTTTAGTTTTTAGGGATTTGGAATATGAAACTCACATTATGATTATTTATTAAATGTTATTTTAATCAATGGTTGTGATTGTTATGCTGTGTATTATTGTCAATTGCTTGTCTGATCTGCTTGTCTAACTGCTAGGATTAGGTCTTGAGCCGAGGTCAGGCTCTTAAACCGTCTAAGATTTGAGTAGTTTTTCAAGGGTTCTTTCTAAGTACAGTAGGTAGATCTGATACCCAAAAGGATAGATCGGGTTGTACCCGAAAGGTTGAACTCCCGCTCAGATCGAGAGATCTGAGCGTACCTATAGGAAACCATGCACTCAATCTAAGTGATCTAAACCAACATGAGACGGTTGAGCTTTATGCGAACTTAGGAATTCTGTCCGATCACACACTACACTAACAGACTAACATACGACAGTTGAGGTTTGTTGATCAAGTACTAGCGAGTTCGCGCAACCAACGAAAAAACCAATCTGTAGGAATAGTCGTGATTTTTCTGAGTCCATACGGACTGTATGCATATGCATACGGATCGTATGGTCCATATCCGAGTGAAACTGATCTATATTCCTAAGAACTATTATTTTATAAAACTCAAAAATACAAAAAGATTTAATTATTATTTTTTATTTTCTCTGTTTTATGTTTGTCACCAACACACCTTGAACAACCCCTCTCTCTTTTACTTACTTGCACATCTAGAAATCTGAGTGGGGTAAACTCAGTAGTCACCTCATTCTCTACGGATCGACCCCTTACTATACGAACATCGTATACTTGCGGCCGAACCAAATAGCATAAAAGTATTATAAATCTTAAAATCTGCGCGCGCCACCGTGCGCACATCAAGTATATTAGTTTTACTATATAATTGTGTTGAGCCGATGCGTGCCTATTTTCTCTGACATTGAATCCGAGTGGCTGAAAAGATCAAGATGATTTCCTTGGGAATTAGAGTAGAGAAATTGTCCATATTGACTCTCTGACAGGGGGATGAGAGGAGATATATATTTTAAGGAGTTTCATTGATTTCTGTTAATACCACGAATTGCCTATTGAAGGGGAAAGGGAACAATCTTTTTCATTGCCATTGACTTTTGACTTTGCTTATCAGATGAACTTACAACTTACATTGCGGAGCTTCAGAAATGCGAGAGAAAGGGGATAGAAGGCCCCGAAAAATTCAAAAAAATATAAAATCTGATTTTCTACAAGAATTTAATATGAAGAATAAATTGAACAGTTCGGATTAGTTATTTATAATTTAAAATTTAAAATTTTAACATGATACATAAGCGTATTCATACAACACGTTATATTTTAAATTTCATGTATATATAGAGAGAGTGAGGGAAACAAATTGCTGTGTCATTTCCCACTAATAGTAGGTCTCATCCAATAATAAATCCCCTCATGAATTTAATCTGAACCGTTTAAATCAATTCAACAGCTGTAGTACCGTGCCATATTTTTCTTGTCATCGAAAGTGTGGTACTAAATCCAAATTTATAGAGTGAGGCTATAATATTTTTTTAAGTATAAAATTTCTCGTGCTTTGTGTTTGTCTCAAATTTGAAAATCAAAATGACGGATCCAAATAATTGAATATGATCTTCATATTGAAATATTTTTTAAGATTAAATTTTATATTTTTTAAAAATTTTTGCTATTTTTTAGGTGGATGAAAAATTACTAGTATTTGATAGTGTAGAAATTGTTAGATTAACAAATTTTATATCCATCTAAAAAATAGCAAAAAAATAAAAATAAAAATTTTGATTTTCAAAAATGTTTCAATATGAAGATCATGTTAAATAATTTAAATCGTCCATTTAAAATTTAAAATTTTAGATGATCACACATAATACACAAAATTTATATTTCATGAAGCATCGTAGCCTCACACTCTCTATATATATAACTTTTAGAACAATTCTATTATACTAGTATTCTCTAGCTGCTTTTAATGCGGTTGTAAAGCATGAGCTGAGCTGTTATGTAATTGAATATCTATATATGTTGTTCATGAATGCAACAAGTTTTTTTTTCTTAATTTTTAGAGAACAATGCATTGCAGAAGTACGTTGGGCCCCGTTAATTTATTTGTTATCATCAATATTTAATGGATATATCCATGTGAGTGGTTTATTAATTGACTGTTGGGGTGGTGTGGTGTGTATGATTAAAAGAGCAGTATTCTTGAAAAAAAAAGATGGAGATATATTTCCAAATTTTATTGATATAAAATAATATCGGCAGTGTTGTTTATATAAAATATTAAAACAAAAGTAAAAAGGAAAAGGGATAAGAAAGGAGAGAAAATGAGCCAAAAATAAAATGACTATCTATGCTTTATATCATTATGTGAATTGTTTTACAGTACAACATCTGTTTAAAATTGTTCTTGACCATTTTTCTTATTATAGCACATCTTTCCTTCTAAAGTAGGGTCGCAAACGAATCAAACTCGATTGAACTAGTTAGTGTTTAGTTTAATTTAAAATTAATTTGAACTAAATCGAATTCAAAATAAATCGAACTCGAGTTAAATCAAACTCAAACTCGAACTCAAGACGAACTCAATTATTATATTTTTATATTTATTTTCATATTATCATAAATAATTAAAGCTAAAGTAATTAATATTTTATTAATTTATATTAAAATTGTTAAAAAATAACTAATATTTATTAATTTAATAATAAATTAATAATATCTTATTTATTTTATAATAAATTAGTTATATTATTATATATATTATTAACTAAATAGTTAAATTATATACAAATAACTACATAATCGAATTGTGAATCAAACTCAAACTAATTCATTAAAAAGCTATCGAATCGAACTAAGAAAAAAGTCTAATCAAACTAACCGAACTCATACTAGAACCGATCCAACACCGAACAAATTATGAATTATAATTTTTTCCTGTACCGTACTCTAAAGCATCAAACATAATGTCAGTCTTTTCTGCCCCTTTTGTTTCCGTTGCATCTCGCTATCCTCTTTCTAGTTTCCTTGACAAATTGCATGTAGGAGAATTTAAAAGTTGTAAATGTAAAACTTTAATATATTGACATTTACTATGCATCATGATAATTATATAGTACTCTTGAATTTACTTCTATCATTATATAGGACTGAGATTGACATGATGAACTAGATCTTGAATTATGGATCTATGAATCGATATCCGACAATCATACACGATATTTCTTATCATATATGTCATTCGAATAATTTCAATATGGTTGCTAGATGCAGCTTATAACTTACGGGATTGAAAGAGTTTCTAATGTCATTATCAAATTATATGGATATCACATGGTCGCAACCAAAAAAAAGTTAATTAGATAGTGCTCATTAAAGCATTACATGCTAGAATAAATGTCATGGGATGACAACCTTTACTTGATTAAATTGATATGTTTGACATTTCATATAATCAGTTTATTAGTCTAAGTATATGAGATAAGTATTAAAATATACTTATATATAATTATTAGATTTAATTAAATTATTTAATAACATCCGAAATGGGAAAAAAATCAATATTGAAAGAGTTTGTAGGAAAATTCACAACTAATTTTAGTTATATATTGATCTGGCATAATTTTGTAGATTATGTCATTTCCAAATGATCAAAATTTCAGTCATATATAGATATGACTGAAGAATTAATTTTCTCTATTAGTTCCACTTTCTTTTGATTATTTTGAGAAAAGGGAACATGATAGTGGAGCATCTCTCTCCACTATCCTGACTTTCTTTTAGTTACATGAAGGAAGAAATACTTTTTATCTTGCTCCTAAATTTTATTTGAAGAGATGAATGAAGGTGAATCCTTCTAGTCATTTTCTCAAAAATTGTGAACTCCTATCGTGCATATAAACATTTTCATCTCCCCTTAATTTTCTTCACTATATTCAAACTCGGGAGCAAGTCCTTAATTTCATTACTATAATGCATATTTAAATTAATTATATTTCATAGCAATTTATGACAAAAATAATTAACCAAACCTTACGCTAAAAATTTGAATTCAACCAAATAACATTTGTAGGGGTGGTGTAAGTACCAGATCTTCAATGTAATTATACTATCTAGCTAATTGAATTCATTGTAAAAGAAGCACCTAAAAATGATTAATTAGACCAATACTTTGATCGGTTCATTACTTTAACTCAGGGAATGTAATTAAGAAATACAAATAATTAATGAAGTTTTAAAATTTTATTATAATATATTACTAACAAAATGTGTCAGTACTTGAACCGCATATCTATATAATATCAGTACTTGAACAGAACAAAATGTCATTACGGAGTGGAAATCTCTAATTGATTAATATGACCAATCAAACCACATGAACTGGTAACACTTGTAATAGTATACTCGATCCTATAAAGGTGGTTGAGGGGTCTCATTTGATCAAATTTGAATTGATGATATGGTGCAACAACGGTATAGTTTTTCAATTTCCAGATAATAATAACATAATATATACAAAAGAAACAAAAAACAATAAAAAAAATTGCATTTTCTTACCGTGCAAGTTTGTTCTGAACTTGTCAACTGGATCATTAAAAAAAATGCATTTTATATTAATTCATAAATAAACACAGTAATGCTTCTTCCATTGTACTTGATCGTAATTCATATCATGTTTAAGAGAAGAAGAAAAACGGAAGCCAAAGTACAGTGAAGATGCTACAAATTGAACTGGTGATTTTGATCTAAAAGTGGCATTTGAACAAAAAAAAGATCATTGAAAAGAAAATAAAAATTTGAAAAAAAGATGGGGGCTGTTGGACCTTCCAAGCCTATAGAAGTAGCGAGAGAAGCCCAGATGTGTTTTGGGCATGCGGCCAGTGCCGGGTCCTGGCCCGAACGGGGCAGTTCGGCACATGAAGACAACAGCATGGGTACAGCAGCAAAGACCCTAGCCCCAAAGAGGCTGCTGTGGACAAACATTTACATACCCACAGAATAGTAGATGCACCAACTTACCTTGCCATCAGGTGGATCTTCTACATAGGACCATCATATAAAGCATAATGCTCCTCCATCATATGATGTCTGTCTCAGAATTCCCCATCCCCTTCTACATAGGACCATCATATAAAGCATAATGCTCCTCCATCATTTGATGTCCGTCTCAGAATTCCCCATCCCCTTCTACATAGGACCATCATATAAAGCATAATGCTCCTCCATCATTTGATGTCCGTCTCAGAACTCCCCATCCCCTTCTACATAGGACCATCATATAAAGCATAATGCTCCTCCATCATTTGATGTCCGTCTCAGAATTCCCCATCCCCTTCCCCCCCAAAGAAAGCATACCCACCTCCTACAACATACAGAATAAAACATACAGCATGCAAAGCATTACAAAGGCAATATCATTTGATTGTGCTCCCTTTATGTTCACGCTTGGTGCGTCCACCGCATGAGAGTGCAATTGTATATATCTCATATATACTAATACAAGTACAAACCACAGGTGTTCAAATAATGGTGGAGGATGTTATTCAAAGAAAATGTGTTTTGGACGAATTTGGCAAAGATAAGACAGGAATGCACGAGGTTATAACATCAGAAATGTTAGCATTGCACAAGTGATGTTGTGCGCATTCCCTAACAAGCAGTGAAGACTCTAAAGCTGACTTCTACCTTGACTGAAATCTATACCATAATTTCAGACTACAAATTAAATTACACCAGAACTTACAACTAACTACACATGACCAAAATTAGTCAGCTGCAGGACCACGCTCAGCTGCCGAAATAACAGAGAGCAAAGCAAATAAAATGGAAAAGAGAATATAGTTCTAATCTGCTACGCAAATCATCACGCGGCACAAACTATCCTGAAAATGTTCTCGAAGAGAGCCTCTCGACAAAGGATTTCCCACAGAAGTAGAAGCAAGACGGCTCCTGATTCCTGAAGCTAACCAATTTGGCCTGATTGGTCAATTAGCATACCAATTTGATCCCCAGCAATGGCTCTCGAGATGTTGCCGGGTTCCAACAAATTAAACAGCACAACTGCAGAAGCACAGAGACAATTATTTCAGATGATAGTTAAGGATATAATTCACACAGATTCAAGTGTGAGCTGAGGCAGAGCTAACCAGGAATGCTATTCTCCTCACAAAAAGCAACGGTTGTTGTGTCCATGGGAGTGAAGCCTCTAGATACAAACTCCCTATATGAGATGTGTTCAAAACCTGGGCCGTTATTGCTTTCAGGATGGCACCCATACAAAGCATCTCCAGTGGTACCTTTGAGGACAGCATCTGCTTTGACTGTTGGTTGGAGTCGGACATCATGTGGAACATATCATGTTACCATTCATTCATGAATTCAGTTGGATTATTAGCAATGCAAGTAAAATGGACAAGCATGACAGTCAATACTTCTTGTTACTTACTTTCTGAAGCTCTAAGGGCAGCAGCTGCATCAGTGGTGAAGAGGGGATTGCCGAGGCCAGAAGCGATGCCGCCAAAAATGACAACCCTCCCTTTGTTGAGATGGCTGATAGCCTTTTGCCTGATGTACGGTTCAGCGACCTCCTGCATTGTCAAGTTAGTCTGTACACGTGTGGCCGCCCCGATCATCTCTAGCAAAGCCTGCACCAACATGGCATTCATGACTGATGCCATCATGCTGAAACAATTCCTACATCGGCGTCAGTCAAATGTGAATCAAACTGAAGCAAAAAGAAGAAGAGGGAGAAGGTAAGATTACCATATTTGGTAGGTAGCAGCCCTATCAACAGCAGTAGCTGCGATCCAACTTTCGTCGCAGAATATATTTCTACCTCCAACAACAATCGCAACCTCACAGATGAACAGAAGCAACAAGTACACAAATTAGAAGGAATTATGTAGGATTGTAGCAACCTGAATAATTGGAATGAATTTATAGGAAATGAAGGGAAGAAGAGCACCAACGTGAATACCCTGACGACTGGCCACCTGAATTTCTCTTGCGAGGAGCATAACAACCTATATGCATATATATATATATATTAAATGAGTCAATGTATATAACGACTCACATGATCTTGATGTTGAAATATCTTTGGAGATCAAATTATATATTTTTTTTTTGAAATTTTTTGCTACTTTTTAGATGGATACAAAGTTTATTGATCTAACGATTTCTGCACCATTCAATACTAGTGATTTTCCACCCATCTAAAAAATAATAAAAATTTTCATATTAGATCGATCATTCGGTCTTTGGTTCATGAGATATGGAAGTGTAAAGTAAAATACCCTTTTACTTCGCAACTAACCATAACTCAACTCTCTTTCTCTCTCTATATATATATAGAGAGAGAGTAAAGATACCGTGAGCTTAAGCTCACAGAGGCCTTCCGTGAGCTTAACTCAAAAAACATATCAAATCGTCTCCAATTTTTAATTTATCATGCTCATTAAATTCTTTATATGAAAATCTTATGGAATACAAAAATTTGGAGTGTTTTGAGATTTTTAAGTCATGGTTTTTAATTTTTGAAAATCAGGTCTAAAAATAATAATAATAATATATTCAATACTTGAACATTATTTTAAAAAATAAAAAACGGTGACTTAAAAAGATCAAGACACTCCAAATGTTTGCATCCCACAAGATTTTCATATAAAGAATTTAATAAGAATGATAAATTAAAATTTGGAGAAGATTTCATGTACTTTTTGAGTTAAACTCACGGTATCTTTAATCTATATATATAAGAGATCTTACGATGCAAATCTAATTCACCCAACATAAATTACATATTCAAATGTTGTTGAATATCAAATTTGATTACATTTTGGAGTTTTTTAACTATTTTTTTTGGATTTTTAAAAATATCCTAAAAATAATAATAAAATAATGATAGGTGCACCTACAAAATTGTTATCTTTCAAAAATAAAAAAATAGTTACAAAACTCCAAAAATAGTAAAATTTGATATTCAATAAGTTTTCAATATCTAGATTATTGTGGATTAATTAGATTCATATTTTAAGCTTTTGATATATATGAGATTTGAAACTGAAACAAAACATTTTTTTGCTTCGCGAAACACCGTAAGTGTCCCTATATATATATATATGCATATAATAAATGAGTAAATAAGAGGAGCAGAGAAGAGGAGACCTTAGGGTCGATGTTGTGGGGGCCGGAAGCGGAAGAAGCAGCAGCATGAGTAGAAGCAGTAGCAAGAGCAGTGCTGCTGACCTTAAGGAGCACGCGCTTCCACTTGTACCTGGGGCCAGGGAAGACACGCATGGCGACCTGGGCGAGGGTGGCGGCAGTAGTGGACCTGTTGGAGTGCCTGCCAGAAGTGGAGGAAGGAGGAGGGGCGGAGGGGGAGGCAGAGGCGTCGTCATCATTGGTAGCGTTAGCGGGAGGAGGAGGAGGAGTGAGATGAATGGGGAATTGGGATCTGGAATGGGAATGGGAATTGGAAGAAGCAGAGGGATTGGAGATGATGAGGTGGAGCTTGGAGAACCAGGGCCAGTGGCTGGAGGAGGCAGCGGAGGAGGAGGAGAGGCAGTGGCACTCGACCTTGAAGCGCTTCTTGAGGTTGTCGATCTTGTTCTTGCACTGCTCCACGGTCTTCCTGGTGGTGGTGGAAGTGCCAGTACCAGTACCAGTACCAGTACCAGTACCAGTACAAGTACCAGTACAAGTACCAGTAGGTCCAGTAGAATTACTGAGAAAGCTGAGGTTGACTGCCGCCGCCACGTCCTCCCAGTCGCGACCGCGCAGGTTGCCACGGTTGAGCAGCTGGAAGCGGTGGGTGTAGGCGTCGAGCAGGGCCTCGATGGCGCCGTCGGTCCACTCCTCGCGGCCTCGTGTTTGGCGCGCTTGTTGGTCGTCTCCTTGGCTCTCTCCTTTTCATTTTCTCGCTGTCTCTCTCCGCTGCTGTTTGGTTCTTCTCGTGCCCTCTCCCTCTTGTTACTCTCGTGGTTGTGGTTATAAATATTCCCCTTCGCCTTCGCTCCCGAAGCGTCGCCGTCGTAATTGCCGTCTCCGTCTCCGTCTCCGTCACCGAGGAGATTGAAGGCGTCACAGTCCTCCTCGCACGACCCCATCCAAATTCCCAAACCAAAATTGTGGAATTTTTAATCAAATATGTAATTATATATTAATTATAGATAGAAGCTATATATTTTCATGTCTTCATTAATTGATGCATTGCATCGATGATTGGCTGTGCATGGTCTTTTGGAAACTAATAAAAATGAATAAATAAATGAAGAGAGTACAATCTAGTAAACTTTATAGAAATTGAATATCACGAAATTAAAAACGTAAAAAGAAATACATCGAAAATCAATATACGTGAAGTAAAAAACTATTATTTCATAATAGTGCAGGTGCTGGGATGGAAAATGTATGAGGAGCAATGCTCCGCTCAATAATTAAAGAATACAGATAGTGGGTAAATGCATGTTGCATGTTGTATGGTGGAGAATCCGCAAACTAAAAATAGTGGGTAATTAATTGTAATACAAGTACGTACGTACAACTTAGAAACAGAGAAGAAAATTAAGCCAAGGAAATGGAGGTGCGATCGGGAGGAGAGCTAGCAAAGCAGCAATACTTGGCTCTGCTGCGCAAGAACGCAATCCTGACGTGGCGCAACAAAAGCTCCGCATTCCTTCAGCTTTTCTCCTCTCTCTTCTTCATCTTCCTCATGTTCTGCATTGACCGGGCATCCCACATGCCACAAGGCGCCATTGAGACCCCAGCGCAGCTCTCTCTTGACCTTCCCATCCCTCCCTGTGAAGACAAGTTCTTCATTGAGTTGCCGTGTTTTGACTTCCTCTGGAGCGGCAACTCCAGCGCCAGGGTTGCCGCCATCGTGAAATCCATCATGAACAACAATCCCAGGCGGCCAATTCCTGCCAACAAGGTGGCCCTTCATCTCATTTACTAATTAATTAATTGATTTGCTAATTTGTTTTATCACCATCGATCATTTTCATCATCATCCCTGATCCCTTCCTCCTGAAGAAAGAGTTATATATATATATATATGAATATTAATTTAGCAGGTCATGTCATTTGAGACAGCGGATGAGGTGGATGTATGGCTATTGAACAACCCCACACGCACTTCGGGCGCACTCCATCTCACCATACAAAATGCGGCCGTGATAAGCTACGGCATACAAACCAACTCTACCCCAGTCGCCAGGAGAGGTGATTATGAGGACCCCACATTCAAATTTCAGATCCCCCTCCAACTTGCTGCTGAGAGGGAAATTGCAAGGACTATACTTGCAGATCCACAATTTGTTTGGGATGTCGCTCTGAAGAAATTTCCACAACCCGTTCCAGAGGCGACCTCTGTAGCGGGCACCGCAGGGCCCACATTTTTCCTGGCGATTGCTATGTTTGGTTTTGTGTTTCAGATAAGCTCATTGGTGACAGAGAAAGAGTTGAAGCTGCGTCAGGCAATGTCAATGATGGGGTTGTATGAGTCGGCTTATTGGTTGTCCTGGATCACATGGGAGGCCATGCTCACGTTCCTCTCAGCATTCCTAACGACGCTTTTCGGGTTGATGTTCCAGTTGGACTTCTTTAAGCACAACAACTTTGCCGTTCTCTTCCTCGTGTTCTTCCTTTTCCAAATAAATTTGGTAAATTAAATTAATTAAGGCACCTAGCTAGCTATAATCTACCTGGTGTACAATACGTACTCTCAAATTAACCTCCAGAAAACCACTGGTTTAACTCTTGAATTTTCACTTCATAATGCAGCTTAGCTTCGCATTCATGATATCGACTTTTATTAGCAAGTCGACATCAGCCACGACTGTCGGGTTCTCTATTTTCGTTATTGGATTCTTAACTCAGGTATTCTATTGTATAACTCTCTTAAATTTACTGGGTAAACAAAAACATCAGATCATATGCTCATACACACATGTTGATTTGTTATACACTTAAAACTAAATTATTTTTTGTTAATTCTCCTGTCTTTGTTTGTGCAGGTTGTGGGATTATTTGGGTTTCCTTATAAGAATACATATAAGAAACAATATAGGATAATTTGGTCATTTTTCCCTCCAAACTTGTTTACAAAGGCTATCACTAGTCTTGACGCGGCAGCTACCATTGCAGAAGAACCGGGCATTAGTTGGAGCAAGATTGGGCTGTGCGCTTCTAATGAACCTGATTGTGTCATTACCATTGTATGTTGTGTATAAAAAAAAAAATGATATTTAGAACCATAATTGATTGCAGAGTAAAAACAACATCTATTAATTTGAGAACCATATACAGAAAACAATATACAGGTGGCTCATCTTGACATTCTTTCTTTGGTTTGTGCTGGCGATTTATTTGGATAATATAGTACCAAATGCAAACGGTGTGAGGAAATCAGCTTTTTACTTCTTAAACCCTGGCTACTGGACTGGAAGAGGTGGTAGCGAGGTGCAAGGTTAGGAATTTTACCTCTTTCTGTTCATGTCTTTTATATATAACAATAACTGTTGGAGTTTTGCTGCTTTCCTTCTTACCCACTTCCCACAATAACAACAACGAATCCTTTAGTCCCAAAAAAAATTAGGGTAGTAGAGAGGGAGCCAAATATCAGAAGTCTATCTCAAAATCTATTGCGTGTATTGTCCACACACACATTGTTGACCTTTTGTCTATTTATCCCGAAGTGAATTATCTCAAAATTTATTTTAAACTCTTTGAACTCGAAATATTATTTCAGATCTGATACATGTGTTCACTCTGACAAATAAAAAAAATGAAGAACTAAATTAAATGAGAATAAAAATAAATTTTTAGATCGGAGAGAAAGAAAAAAATGATCTGAAAACTATTTTCTTTATAACTCAACTGTATTTACAAATGTCTTCTCTCTTATCTCTCTTATTCCTATACTACATTATTCCTCTATTTATAGTGTTCGGTACCATTAATGCACCTATAATTCTATACAATCAATCTAATTCTAGTTATCCTACCTATACAGTGACATTAATTATCTAGTCACACTTCTACTTCCATCAGCTATCTCTGACACATGCGGCAGATATCAAAAGTGTCCTTCATCATCCATCTCGAGTTCATCTCGAGCTTCCTGATGTCCCCGAGCTATTAGGCTCTAGTCTATCTCGAGATTTGCCTTTGGCTCTCGCTCGTCCTTGGTGTTGTTGCTTCTTCGGGTTCGATATGGGGTATCTCGAGGTGATCGGGTTCCCGAGCTCTTGGTCCTTTGAGATCGGGACTTAGATTTTACTATTCTCAATATCCTCTCTTAAACTCAAGTTTCGCTCTTTTTTCATCCCGAACATCTGCTTGCAGTTCTCGAATAATGGCTTCGACAAAGTCTATGAAAATATCTACAGCTTGATCATTGCTTTGCACATGAACAACTCGAACCTCCTCCTTGATATATTTTTGGATTAAGTGGAATCTCACATCTATGTGCTTGCTCCTCTCGTGATGTACCGACTTCTTAGCTAATTCGATAGCTAACTTATTATCAACTCGAATCTCGGTCGATTTAAGCTGTGGGCACATCAGCTCCTACAGCAGTCTTCTGAGCCAGATTGTATGGCTCACACCGAGTAATGCTGTGACATACTTGGCCTCACAGGTGGAACTGTGATGATGGGCTGCTTCTTCGATAATTATGTGAAGGTTGTGCCTCCCATATAGAATACATATCCCGAGGTGCTCTTGCGATCATCAATGTCACCGTACCAGTCACTGTCCACATAACCTATTAGTTCAAAAATATAAGTCTTTTGGTAAAACAACCCGAGGTCCTCTGTCCCCTTTACACATCTGAGAATTCTCTTCACTGCTTTCAAGTGAGGGTATCTCGGTTCCTCCATGAATCGGCTTGCGACCCCCACGACAAATGCTATGTCAGGCCTCGTGCAAGTCAAGTACCTCAGACTACTAATCATACTCTGGTAGGTGTTTGAATTCATAACTTCTCCTTCTTCGAGTTTTGAGAGCTTGGCACCGAGTTCCATCGGTGTCGCTATCGGGTTACAATCACTCATCCCAAACTTTTGAAGAATTTCCTGAGCGTATGCTCCTTGAGATATAAATATTCCCGACATCTCCTACTTGATCTCGAAGCGGTGAGTACATGTCCAACCAATTCAAGCCATACTGTAAGAATCACCTTAGCTTGAAGGGTCTCCTCGAGAGTTTCTTTCTTCTTGAGGTTCTTTCTTTGCTCAAGTGCTAAGAGCGAGCCGACAAGTTCATTAATGGTTAACTCTGCCAAGTCTTTTGACTCCTCCATCGCACAAGTTACGTTTTCAAACGTGTCGGCTAGCGACCTCAAGATCTTCTCCACCACCCTCTACTCTGAGAGGCTTTCTCTATTTTTTTCAGTTGATTCGTTATTATCTGTACTCTAGTGATATAGTCTGAGACTCCCTCTGTGTTGTTCATCCTCAGCATCTCAAACTCACATCATAGAGTTTGGAGTCTTATCTGTTTTACTCGGTCGGCTCCTTTGTAGGCAGTTTGGAGTATTTCCCATGCATCTTTAAAAGTTATTGTTCCGGCAACCTTCTCGAACCTAGCTTCATCTATTCCTTGATATAGGATGTAGAGTGTCGTCTAGTCTGCTACTTTCTTCTCCTTCAACAGGTTCAGCTGTTGCACGGTCAGAAGTGCGACATTCTCAGATTCAACATATCATGTCTCGACTATATCCCACACATCTTGCGCTCCTAGCAGGGCTTTGATTTAGATGTTTCAGTTGTCATAGTTTGACTTCGTCAACTTGGACACCGACATGTTGAGTTAACTGTTCCTGAAACCAACCATTAGCTTTAATACGAATTTGTTGACCTTTTGTCTATTTATTCCGAAGTGGATTATATCGAAATCTATCTCGAACTCTTTGAACTCGAAATACTATCCTGAGGTCTGAAACAAGTGTTCACTCTGACAAACAAGAACATACGAAAAACTGAATTAAATGAGAATAAAAATAATTTTCTAGATCGGAGAGAAGGAATAAAGTGCTCTGAAAACTGTTTTTCTTTATAACTCAACTGTGTTTATAAATATTTTCTCTCTTTTATCTCTCTTATTTCTACACTACTCTATTCCTCTATTTATAGTACTCAGTGCTATTAATGTACCTATAATTCTATACAATCAATCTAATTCTGGCTATACAGTGACATTAATTTTCTAGCCACACTTCTGTCAATTCCATTGTTGTTTTCATCAGATGTCTCTGACACATGCGACAGATGTTAGAAGTGTCATTCGTCATCCATCTCGAGTTCATCTCAAGTTTTCTGATGTTCCCGAGCTGTTAGGCTCTGATCTATCTAGATCTTTGTCTTTGGCGCTCGCTCGTCCTTGATGCTGCTGCTTCTTCGGATTTGACACGAAGTATCTCGAATTGATCGGGTTCCCAAGCTCTTGGCCCTTCGGGATTGGAACTTGAAATTTACTATTCTCAATACTGATACATACATTGGTACAGGTTTGGACTGGCTGGATATTT
>CAXKVV010001973.1:0-27902 GCA_964058805.1 Schoenoplectus triqueter
ACTAAGCTTGGCAGAGAGCTTGAGGAAAATACTTATTGTGATGAGCAAGGAGCGATGGAAAATGGAAGGTTGAATTGTGTATTCGTTACTCAGGCGTTGAGAGAATATTGGAAGGAGGATGGAAGGATGAATTCTGGGGTATTGCTTGAGGAAGGTTTGAGGTACATGGACCCGGCTCGAGCAATGAAGCTTGAGATGAAATGGAGAGAACAGGTGGAGTCTGATATGAGGTTGAAAATGATGCAACATGAGATTTTCAAGGAGGTGTACAGTATGTTAGCTCATGCAGTTAAGAATAGTTGACTGAGGTAATAATAACCTTTCCTGACTTGACTGGTATGCGCATCCTTGAGAATATACTGTTTTGGTTTGGTAGCTTTGTCTGAATTTGCTAAGTCTGAAAATTGAGTTAATTAATGATGCTTGATTGTGGGATTAATGATTGGTCGACAAAACTGAGCATTTTGGAATGATGCACTTAACAATAATAAATGTACTTTTTGACCTTCTTGTCTGAAATTGGATGAATTTTTTAGTTAACTTAATGATGCTCCATTTTTGTTAGAGATCCCATAGTTATTAACTGTTATATCAGTGGAGCTTGAAGATGGATGAAGATATGTTGTTGACTGTTATGTCAACTGAAATATGTTAATTGTTGTAACCAAATACTAACAATTTTTTTTTTGCGATGATTTCATTACTTTTGTTCCATTGGATTTGTTTTGACTAGATTCTGTGCTGATGAAACTGTGGGTCTAAATGTTCTAATATTGTACTAAAAAGAAGTTGCAAGGTTGTTACTTCAGTTCCTTCTGTTTCATTTGACTAGAATATGTGTGTCCATAAAACTATACGTACGTTGCTGATATGTACCCTGGTAATTGTAAAATCTGCACATAACAAAGAGATGATTGTTTATCCTTAATGTTATATATTTTTCTTTTAGAAAGGATATGTATTAGCAAGCTGGGATGCTGTGTACCAGCTGGTAGCCTGGCAACTAGTTTTAGGGGGGTGGATACCCAGGATGTTGATGATGGTCTAAGTTTACTCCAAGGTGTAATGTGTATCTCACTGGGACCATTAGAGAGGAAGATGAATTGAGAAATGTTGGTGAGGGATGAGTTATACAAGTCATAGGCTAGGTTTTCTAAACATAAGAATTTTCTGTCAAGCTTATTACTTGACTTTCTTGGTTGTGCATATATGGCAGTTTCATTAATCAAACAGTCACTTGTTGCGACTTTTAAGGAAAAAAATATGTATTATTAACTTGATGTTTGTAAAATCATTCTGAAAGTTTTGTCATATGCACCAAAATAAACTTTGTTGAAGTTGTTTGCAATATTATTTTGAAATGCAGTGCTTACAAGTTACAACAATTATTTGAAGTGGAGAAAAATGACCTCATAGATTTTCCTTATGATGTCGAGTTGTGTTTTGACCAAGTGAAAAGAGAAATAAAAAAATTGAAAATGTACAGGAGAACAAATTAATGAACAATAGAGGAAAAAATGATTTACACTAGAATAGTAATATGTTGATTTTTGGTCATCTGGGAGTCTGGGACCAATAATGAGTTATTACTGCTGTTGGTTAGTTTAAAAACTTTATATATAAAGTTTGTCTTACTTTGCCTCTTTACTAGGGGTTCTTTTAGGTTTAATTCAAGAATAGAGGTAGATTTGATGAGTTTTAACTAGAGAAAACTCCAACCTCTTTTCCAATCTCTCTCAATCAAGATGTGCCCAATGATGCTGGGTTTGGTTGCCCTTCTTTTTGAACTGGTTTTGGTAACAGGAAATAGGTCTAAGGCGTCCTTTCTTTTTTTCCAAAAAGGATACTGGAAGAGATGTTGATCAATGAGGGAAACAGGGGCGTTAGATACGATCTACACATTACTTCTCATAATTTGTTGGGTCAAAATTGGCGAAGGAAAGTTAATTTCATTTTTCTCTACACCCTTTTAGTTTTTGTACACTGAATTTTTTTAATTCAGTTGGTTTTTTACTCTTACTGAACTGTGGAGGCACGTTTGTTTAAAGAAAATAAATTCAATGTAAGATAGTGTATCTAATATCTGCTTTAATTTGTGTTAGGCCTCATCAAGAACTAAACTTTGAACCGGATGTAATAATCCAATTTTGCACTACAGTACTTTGGGTCAAGGCTGGTCAAAGATTTAACATATTGCTCCTTGCATTAACAATTAATTTTATCAGATAGTGGAAGAATATTCCTTCCTCATTTAGGAAGTTGCCACACTACTACACTGACCATGAAGTCAATTTCTTGGTTTTAACTTGTATTTCCAAGTGGACGAAGCCTACTTTATTTTTTATTTTTTGAAAAAAGTTTGCATTGCCAAAATAGACTAGACGTTTTGTCGTTTCTTTGCAATTTTCTTAATGCCATGAATTAATATTGAAATTTTTATTGACTAAAGTCTTTAGAGAAGCAGTGGCATCTTATGAATATACCACTCTATAGCTTTGGTTATTTTTTGATGTTGACCAAAGGTCAATTTATTTGCATTTTTGAAGAAAAGGCCTTGTAAGTGCTATTTGCAAAGAGAAGATGATGGATCAAAAGAAGATGATTGATATAGGTAAGATGGGTATGTTAACGTATACCGAGCCATTGCCCTTCTTTGTGAACATTACATCAAAAAACTTTTAACTATTTATAAACTTCATCTTGGTCCTCCAAAAAAAATGTCTTCATTCTTCGTTCTATGAAAAGACTCTACTTGTGAGTGTACCAGAGAAGCTTGTTCGCAAGATCCATCATGCGCAGTCTTAATATTATGTTGCCTTATTTGGTTGACAAAAAGTAGATCAAAAACAATGCAAGGCTTGAAATTAGGTGATAACCCCTTGCCTTCTCGCCGATGTTTGTTCTGAAATAGAACAAACAAAGCGTGGAACACAAAAAAGCAGATCAAAACCTGGATGTCTCTATTGCCTTGCGTAACTACATCTTAGTCAACGTTACTTCTTCCAATGGCAAACAAAGATTAGTTGCATCCTTTGTGGAAAGAGAGAGACTAGTAGATGATGCTTTACATTGATTGGACCCAACTTGATTGCCAAACAAGCAGGATTATTGATGTATCTTGATTAAATTACAACGGTGAATGGACATAGATGACCTATTTTAAACGAAACATCTTCCTATCTTAGGCTATTCAGTCACATCCCCCAAGAAATTGGACCTGTTAAAGGAGAGAGCAGACGGTGACAACTTATTGGTTTCTCCACTTCATTATCTTTTATCTTCCTTCAATTATTACTCTTAGTTTTTTTTTTCAATTATATCCTGAAGATAAAATTATAAATACATGGAAGAAGTTTTAGAACATCTTTATCATGTCATATTATTTATGTCTTCCTTTGTTCGATCTTGGTTCTCAGTACCGCTTATTTGTTCAACCGGACAACTCTTATATTTCTACTTTTCCCATTTAAAGGGGTTGTTGCTGATATGATATGCATAGAGTGTATAAACGAAATAAGGGACCCCCGCAGCCAAATCTGGCGTGTATAAACGAAATCGAACGGTTTGCAAATTATGGCAGTGGATGCAAACAACCTAAGTATTTCGACTATTTTCTTTTTTTTTATGTAAAAAAATTAATGCGACTTTTATTGTATTTTCATTGAATATAGTTAACATTTAAGAAATTTTGTATTTATCCAAAAATTGACAAATGCAAGAACTTTTTTTTAAAAAAATGAAAGTTCAGATTGAGCTGTTTTGCATCTATCTCCCATGAGTTAAATAAAATGATTTCTAATCAAAATCCAAGCTTGATAAAGTCTAAATGAATCAAGTTTGCGCTTTAACAAATTTTTAATAGTAATATTGTCATTCAATATGTTCTGGCTTTTATTTTTCCATTCTATATGCTGGTCGATGCAGATGCCATGCGGTATGATATTATCGATTAATTACGATATTATAAAATCAAGACTACTTATATGTATTAACTAAGATTCGTTTGTATGGAATCTATAAAAATATAAAGCTTTGTTTTCACATGTCAAAGATCTTGATTCCACTGATGTTAGATATTGCTTTCCTCTGTTCTGATTATGGTATCTTCTCTTCGACATAGCTATCAAGAAAATACTAATCTTTCCACGTGTCGGGCGAGAACTCGCAACGCCAAACTTATCAACGTCAATTTAAAATATTATGGTTGCCAAAGAGAGGTTCCCGCTATCATGGACCATACATATCATTATTAACAGTGTTTTAAAATGAGATTCATCTAGACGCATATATATGCAGTGGTTGGACCGTGTTCACAATAATATGTAGTGTTAATATTTGATTTTGGTTTAGTATACGATTTGTGTGGTCAAATACGCAATTTATGTGGTCTAGTATATAATCTATAAAGCTCAATATGTGATATATATTATATAAAAGCTAAAAAACTCATCTAATAAATAGTATATATCATAACAAATTAAAAAAATGTCTTCAAAATTTTAAAAAATAATATATATTTATTGAAATTTGAACTTGCACAAATGTTCTACTACATAAACACTTACAATAATTAGATCATCATCTTCTTTTCTGATATTCTATACTCTTATTCATTATATTATAGAGATAAAATCCGTATATAAAACTTTGTATGAAAATTCACATAAGCGATATACGATGATTATCTGCACGTATATTAAAATTTATTTTTTAAATCATTGATTATTAATATGTAACAATGTTTTTTGCTTTTTCTAGAAAAGCACCATGTGACGGTGTTCAACTTGTGCACCTGCTCTTAGGTAATTGTGTGTCGCCGTGACACAAGAAGCCGAAAGTCTCCATAAATATTTAGAATTTAGTAATTCTAGCATATATTCAATTTTCATGATACATTCTTTATGGTATTTTTTTTAAAAAAATATTACTTAAATTAAAAAATTAAAATCATAAATGTGTTTCTAATGATTTAGATAGAAGGTATAACAAATTTTAGTCAATTTGAAAGAATTTTAACCGCCATCATATAATTTTTTTACGGTGGAGTTTTTAATTTTTTTTTTTTTTTGCAATGACAGAGCTTGAACTCAAAATCAGAGAGGCTCAAATAATTTATATCTACCTTAGACACTATATCTCAAATATTAGGGGAGGGGAGCAAAAATAGAAAAATTATCATAATTATATTATAAAATATCATAATTTTTTGACAGATATACTAATTTTAAAAATTTTGGGAGGGTCGTAGCCCCCTCCGGTCTGTTCTAAGATCTGCCATTATTGTCATGGATGACCAATTAAATTCTAATTTATTTTAAATTTGATACACACACTATTTAAACATTGAAAATACATCTATAATTTCATTTTCTTAATTTAAATAATATCTTTCGAAAAATGTACCATAAAAGTTGGATGTATAGTTACTCTTTAAAATTAGTTTAATTAACAATATCCCCTCATTATCTATACTAGCGACTAAGTTAGAGGCTTTGATTTTTGGAGAGACTTAATGTCTATGATTATTGGTGTTTATAATATCAATGCTTTTGTTTTCTCTTAAAATTTTTAAAAGTATATATACAATATGTATTCTAAATATCTTAATTACATTAATTACATGTATACGATAAAATTATGAAAAAAATAATTTAGTTTCCGTAGTCATCGAAAGAGAGAAGTTAAATGACAAAGTTTGGTCTTTTAATTCTGTTAGCGCTTGATGCATGTCAAAACAAAATTTAAATGATATATAGAAAATTTGGGGCTAGCGCTTGATGTTTGATTGTTTTTTTTTCTCTTGGAATTTAGTTTTCTGTATTTTAGTGTATAGAAAAAGCATGTGCTGCCGTGCTGGTGTGTGGAGTGTGAAACAACAGGAATTCCCTACATTTGTCTGTTACATATCTGCTGCTCCAAATTAGAACTGCCCCTACCAAATCATATGTCCTTGATATGGCCTTTTTTTTTTTTTTATCTAGAATTGATTCGAGCTGTTCAATTAAAACTGCACGATTTAGCAGAAATCTGTGAAATTGTGGCAGAGTTTTGATGGACTTAGTTGCTCCAATGCAAAGGACTGTGAGCTCCAGCGAAACTTTCCTCATTTTTAATTATGGAAGGGTTCATTGACTATTTTGACAATTTTGATAACGAACTTTTAAAAAAATTAAAAAAAATTATAGATTGAAAGTGTTTCAAATTTTGTCGAATTTCATTATTATTTGATAATTTATCAAATATTGTTAAATTGAAACCTTGCAAGTTAAGTTATATAAAATTTTGATGAACTTAGGACTATCAAACGATAATGTAATTCAACAAAATTTAAAACACTAACAATCTAAAACTAAATAAGTAAAAGAATATATCTTAACTTTTTTCTATTTTAAGAATTTTTTTGTATTGTTTAAAAAATAAATCTATTGTTAAAATCATAAATAACTCATTATCAAGCATCCCTCCCTTTAGAATATGGGTTATTATTGCCTTAAAGTATATATTAATAATTTATTAAGTAGTTGAGGTTTAGAAAAGGACTGCCGACAGTTTGTCTGTTACTTGTCTCTGTTATTGCAGCGTCGTGGCTGAGTCCATGTCAGTAATAATTATTTTTTGGCTAGTATATTGTTCTTATTTAACTCTGATTGTACTATTAACCAAGATGGTTTGAAAGGACATCTCAATTTCTTAGCATAAATTTTCGATCTGATCGGAACGATTCAATTGTTATCCGATGGGATGCTGTCGTCATGATAGTGGGCAATATGACAGTAGAATGGTTTACAAGAGCAGCATATATAGGCTAAGAAAAGAGAAGTTAGTTACAAATTCTATAGACTTTTATTTAGGGAACTTAAGAGGGGCCTGCATGCAACAAATCTGTAACAGAGAATTGGGAAATGATCATGAAACGAAAACTATGAGAATTCGTTGCAATTTCTTCTAGGCGTACACTCAACTTTTGGCCTTTTCCTATAAATAACAGAAAATTGGAAAATTCTTGCCTGTTTCCTCTTGTCTTGGCTAGGTATCGGAGGAGAAATTGACTTGTAACTTCTAAGCTTAATCGTGTTAAGTGAAGAAATTAAGGCTTCTTCGCAAACAATGTGCATCAGATGCTACTGTCTCATCTGATCCACATCTTAAATATGGCATTGACATGGTTTCCATGAAAGATTTAAAATACAATATTTTCTCATGTTGGGGGGCAGAAACAATGTGCCATTGCAATGGATGCACCTTTCATCGTGGGTTTCTCACGAACTCCAGATAATTAGCAAGAAAGGGGGGCATGACAAGCCCCTAGATTCGAAATTCAATTTAGGGATCTACCACACTAAATGTACCATAATTACTAGGCCTCGACTCATATCCAATTCAGAAAGAGCGGCCATGGCATAGTGGCGTGCATGTTGTACTCCATTAAGGTGTCTATTATACTTCACCTTTATTAATTCTAACCCCCCCCCCCCTGTTCCAAGGTCCAAAGGAGAGATGGCGCGAAAATCCGACGGTTAGTTCCTTTCATCGATCCTTTGCTTAATCACGCTTATCCATTGTGTACACCACTCAATTCATAAATGTGTATTATTTTATGATGATGGATTAAAGCAAGACAAGTTAGATTCGTATACATACATACCGACCCGAAACCGCTTGTAGAAAGAAAGAACACAATCCACATGCTGGTGTATAAAATTTTAAAAAATGTACGGTATTGGAATAAGAAAGGTTCTTATTTTCATCGGGGAATATATCCACTAGGGAGCATAATTTCTTTTAGCCGCTTAAAAATATTTAACCAAATCTTGATTGGTGAAGTTTGTGGTCTCTTTCTCCAAGAGGGGATTTGCAATCCGAAGAGGAGCGCACCTATTTGTACATTGCACTAAAACACTCTTCCATCAGCATGCACTCAGGGTTATTCTTCATTAGCTGGATGTCTCTCTACAGTTCTGAAAAAGTACCAATCTAAGCATGCTTCTCTTAATTGGCATTTGGCAATTATTTTGTTAAACAAAAAACGCACTGTAGCTTTGCACTTGCAGCAGTGACAGGAGAATGGTCGACATTTTCTTTCTGAAACATTTCTTCATATATATGATAAATATGTAATTAATTACTATGATATATATATATATATATATCCGATCTAGGTAGGGTAGAGTTAAATTTGTTCATAAATATCGAATTGAAAGGAAATAATATGATCCATTAAATAATTGAATTCTTGTAAATTCTGAATATAAATAATCAGGAGCTGATAGTAGTGTAATTACAACGTCCAAGACTCGGTACAAGCTCATTGAGAAGACAAAATATAACAAAAGAAGCTGAAAAAGATACCTTCTCTTTATCTGAGATTTAATTGTCAGCCATCCATATGCAATAATTGATCGGAAAAATTAAGGATGATATGCACCTCTCCATCTTTACAAGTGACCAGCTGTTACGTACTTTCTTCATTAGTCATTGGAAAAACTAACCTGCTACTTTAGTGAAGCAGGAAAATTTTGGTCTATTTTTTATGAGGAGAATTTTGATCTTATTCAGACAGTATAATTTTTCATCAGTTCTATAATTTTTTTTTTATGTTCTTATCAAAATATGGCATCTGTTAATCAAACCCATCAATTAGTCTATCGTGTCTGCTGGCATAAGTTGCTAAGAACACTTAGTTTTTTTTTTTGAGAAGATAATCATACTTGTTGGGTCTCAATGAAGATTTCCATTGCCAAACTTAGGCCCATATATGCATCATTATTGCTCTACTGCCAATTATTTAGACGTGTACATATCTTTAAAAGCATTCCTCTAAAGAGATTCATCTTTGCCATGAAAAATATTCCCATTATCCAAAATTATTTATTTCCAACAAAGGAATTGGTGGGTCTGTTCAGTACTATTCATTATAGAACGGTCAAATTAATGGATTGGACTTGTCTCAAGGCTATATAAGCTTGCCAACCTCACACATTCCTCCTCACATCAACTGAGAAACAAAGCATCACTTAACCAAAGAAGACTCACATATATTTGTATATTTAGTTTGGATAAGGTGGTGCCCAAAATGTCGGTCGGCAAGGTGTTGAACGAGATTAAACCATTCATCTGTATGATTTTGCTGCAGATTGGATTTGCGGGGATGTACGTGGTTGCGGTAGCATCGCTCAAAAAGGGGATGAGCCACTTCATCCTTGTTGTTTACAGAAATATTTTCGCAACATTGTTTATGGCTCCTTTCGCACTTTATTTTGAGAGGTATGTACGTATATTTTCTCTTAACTAATTTTATTTACTTTCATAAATGTAAAAACAGATATATAGTTCATACAAGAGAAAATTAAACTTCATGCATGGAGTTCAAAGCTGCTAGTGTAGTCAAATACAAGCTTTGTCTTTTTTCATGAATCATAGTAATATATATAGTTCAAACACCTTTTCGAATAAAGCATGAGGGAAGAAACTCATGAATCAGAACTCATTCTATTCAAGAATATTGAAGCTGTAGAAAGTATATTTCTGGCAGAGAGGATGTCGATATTGTTTTAAGCGCAAAACATTACATTTTAATTTCAATATGTGCAAAAAGTACATAGCCGTAGTAATCAACAAGTTTTTTTTCTTCATAATTGCAAGATAACCACTTTAATTGTTTGGTGATAACTGGTGCTGACAATGAATGCATTAAGAATATTCTTTATTTCCCTTGTTTCTTCTCATATATTGCTCGATGTCGAAATTGAAGTTATTAATGACTCGGATTTGAATCAAAAGTGCCTGTTCTTGACATCAATTAACTTTGAACTAATGGAATGCTTAGCAATGTACGCACAACACAAAGGCACCATTATTACTTATCGTACTAGTGCTTGTTTAACCAAAATTAAACCCAAGTCACTAGTCAGTACGTAACGTAAATAGATAAAATCATGTACCAAACATGAGACATCACATCGAGAATCTTCTCCGAAGAAGTTGTACCTTTTCAAACAAGAATATTCTTCAAATACTTTTCTTATTACAGTATTAAATTTATTTCACAGTAATTAATCCATCGATATTAATATTGATTCTCAACTTTATTTTAATTTCATTATTTCTTGTTTGCTTTTAAATATTAATGATTTATTTACTCTTAATTAACAGGAATACAAGACCAAAACTGACATTAAGAATCTTTGTGAAAATTACGGCGCTTGCTGTGCTTGAGTAATTATTTAGCTCCCTCCATTTAATTTAAGCTCAATTCTGTTTTCACCTGTTCTTTACTTGAACAATTTCTGCATATTTCTTTCAGGCCCGTTCTTGATCAAAACTTCTACTACATGGGCGCAAACTATACCTCAGCTGGATTTGCTTCGGCTTTGATAAATATGCTTCCTGCGATCACTTTTGTCATGGCAACCATACTAAAGTAAAAACTACAACAGCAATCATATCAAATGTTTTCTCAAAGAGAAAATTTATAATCTTCCAGCCTTCTAAGCTTGGTACATTTCTTATATGAATTAATCAGGATTGAGAAGGTAGTAATAAAGGAGCGCCGAAGCCAGGTAAAGATCATTGGAACAACGATCACAGTTGCTGGTGCACTGCTCATGATCTTGTACAGTGGTCCTGCAGTGCCATTCCCATGGACCAAAGGAAAGCACCATGACAGTGCCGGATCGGCTCATGATGGAAGCAACTGGCTAAAAGGAACCCTCATGGTTATCTTCAGTGCATTCTGTTGGGGTGGGTTCTTCATCCTACAGGTATGCGTGCGTCTATATATATTGCACAACTAATTCTTTTACCACTCTTAGATATGTCATTTATAACTTAGAACATTGTAAATCTGTGTGTTGAAGTTCTTGTTCTTTACCCCATTTTTTTTTTTTTGGATAGTCTAATGTATTAAAGAGCTATCCATCAGAGATGACGCTGACAACCTTGATATGCCTGATGGGTGCGCTGTTGAACACCGCAATCACGCTTGTGGCAGAAAAAGGGAATATGAAGCCTTGGAATATTGGTTTTGACATGCGGCTCTTCACTTGCATCTATGCTGTATGTTTCATTAAATTGCTATTCTATACTAGACATATCAGGAACTACATAACAGAAACAAATTGGTACCTCCAAAATAGTTAGCTGAGAGTCTTGGATTCTATCTAAGAATGAAGGGTTAGTTTCCATCGGCATCAAATTATGGAACTGGGATTTTTTTTTCCATGAAAAAGAAAACAGAATTAATTGGATTAATGAAATTATGAATTTTTGGTAATGTGGCCAACAAGCTTTTTCTGAAACGATTGCATGTTTGCAGGGAATAGTGTGTTCTGCTGTGGCATATTTCGTGCAGGGAATTGTTATGAAACAGAGGGGCCCAGTTTTTGTGACAGCATTCAATCCTCTTTGCATGATCATAACCGCTCTGCTTGGTACTTTCATTCTAGGAGAACAGATCACCTTAGGAAGGTCCGTGAAATCAAAATTTCCTGATAGTTTAATTTATCTAATACAACAAGCATGTTTTGATGATGCTAACACTGTTTTCCTTTCTCTTTTACTTCTTTTTTCTATCTGCAGTGTGCTTGGTGCTATAATCATAGTGACAGGACTCTATGCCTTGATATGGGGCCAAGGCAAGGATCACTTGGACAACAAACTCTCAGATTCCGGTGCCACTGAGCTACCATTGTCGACATTTCACGACTGTAAGCACGACTCATGCGACCACACTAAAAATGGCCATGATGCTACAATTACTTCAATAAGAACCAATCCGTGAAGGAACAACAAATCAATTGTTCCTCATAGATTTTTGGCATGTCCTAATTAATCACATCACTTGTGCTTTTTAATTAATTAGTGCAATAAGCATTTTTGTATTGCATTTGATGTTGATGTTTTACTTTGGATTTGGATTATGACATGCATACTTGTGCATGATTAATTGGGTTGTACTAAAAGAATCAATAGTAATCTTTTTTTATACACGATATTTCTCTCTTACTTTTTTCGTGCATTACCTTTTGCACTTAATGGGTCTTCAACGGGCACCACTATTTCTACTTGTCAATTTGTAACTTGTAGATGCATATATATAGTGCATACACTGCTGGGATTTCTTATTATTATTTTACTTCCTTCCTAATGAAATTTGCGTGTTCCCTTGTCATATTTCATGCATGGTCAAGATGTGACACCTAGAGCTAGGTTTATAGGGACAAAATTTGAGTCCCGTTTTGAAAAAAATACAACTCATATTACTTTTGAACATGTAATATTGAGTTGTCATCTTCATTTAAAATAAAAAATTTGTTCAGCATTTCGGGATAATTGCAAGATATTGTTGACACAAGGGTAGAGGCCAAGAGAAGAATATATCCGACGACTGCCTCACTGCCGTAAAAAAATTTAATAAAAAAATTTGGAAGTAGAGTGAAATGGTTTACTTGTTAAGTTGCAATTTGTAAATCGCCTCTGTGTTAATTTGATTTCCTGACAGCTCGCTCTCTCGCTCCCCCTCTGCAATTTTGCTCTAAATTTCGCTTTGAATTTTCCTAATAGGATTTAACCCGTCTCTTGCTTTGTATAGTTTATCTTGGGTAGATGAAAAATAGAATATTGTCAGATTTAAGAGAAGGTGATAAAATTTTATATAATATTAGTATCAAATCCAAACTACTTCTATCGTGTTTTTTTTTTTGCAATTAGAGCATCCGCATTCTATTGTCAAATCTCATTTGACAATTATCATTTGAATTTCAGGGATGCAGAGACTAGAAAAAATTAGACAATTGTCTAAATTTAACAATCCATTTGATAAACCACGTCAGCGAAGAAGTAAAAAATTAATTACGAAAGTGTCATTTTGACAATTTCGTTCTATTCAAAGATGCCACTCTTAAAATAAATTGTTAATTGATGACATGGCATTAAAAAAATAATTTTGACAGTCGACACCAATGCGGATGTTCTTATATGAATTATATATACAACAACAAAAAAATGATAATTATCCATCAAGTTCACAAGAAAAAAAAGTTTTTAGCCTAAGAGCATTTACATCGGTGTCGATTGTCAAAATTATTTTTTTATGCCACGTCATCAAATTGACAATTCATTTTAATAGTGACATCCTTAAATAGAATGAAATTATTAAAATGACACTTTCGTAATTAATTTTCTGCTCCTACGCTGACGTGGTTTATTAAATTTAGACAATTATCTAATTTTACCTAGTTTTTGCATCCCTGAAATTCAAATGACAATTATCAAATAAGATTTAATAGTCAATTTAACAATGAGATGCAAATGCTCTAATGATAACGATTTTTTTTATTAAACAACCGTCGTAAAATACTTAATAAAAAATATAAAATGCCCCAATCACTTTACACTAACTCCCGTACAGAAACTGACATGTGGCCCCCCTAAAAAGCTAAAGTGTATGAACCCGCGTGTCAATTTTGATAGGGGGAATTAGTAGGAGTGGTTGAGGGTGCCATATCACTGTCTAAGACTTAAATGTAGAGAACGTTTGTCCAACTTTGGCAATGATTTCTATAAACCATTGTTGAATATTATTCTTTAATAATAGTTATTTACTAATAAAACTTTATGTCATCATTTTCGTCGTCGTAGTTACTTTTTTCAAAATTTTATTCTACAGCTGCACGCAAAACGAAGCTTTATATAATCATTTTCCTAATTCATTTCCAAGTAGTAGCACCAGCTAGTATGACTACCAAATAAAAACAACAATTATAAATGAAAAATCAAGCGAAGGCCATGTGCATGTAAATCTTTATTGATGCACCAGCAACAAACCAACACCAATTGAGTATCCATTTTCAAACTAAATAAGAGCGAAGATGATAGTACATGCAACACGTTGTTTATCAAATCAAAACTCAGAGTAATAATATGTCCTGCAGCAAATAAAAGACACTTATTTAATTTTGCTTAACATTAGAGATAATAACCAAGTGCACATAGAAAAGTTTTCATATCTTGTTAAAATTTAGGAACGAAGCTTCTTACTTGAGTTTTTTCTCTTCCTTGACATTTATAGTTCAAGCAGAATATAAATTTCCCCACTTATAAAAACAATAAATTTAAAAGTATGAACAAATATATTACATAACTTATTTTTGTAGAAACTAATACTAGACATTATAATTAGCCAAAAATTAAATGGAAAATTGAACTACTAGGGACCAATATTTTTGCTGTCTCCTTTAGAGAGCCCAAGTTTGTAATATTCATTGTCTTTGTATGCAAATTCATATAAGTTGAAAGAAAACTTGCAGTACAAATTATGGATGACAACGTATGAATCCAAACTGTCAGTTTGACAAAAATAATATTATGTAGGTATCAGTTTGAGACTTATCATGTTGCTCTTCACTGCCTTGGTGAGGGGAGGCTGAGAGGAGAATGGCTGATGAGAGCAAGAGGGGGAGGCTGAGAGGAGAGTAGCTGGTGAGGGAAGAAGAAGGAGGCCTAAGGGAGAGCAGCCGAGAGCACGCAACAAGGGAGGAGAGGGAGCGACGGCGAGGAGGAGAGGGTTGAGGCCAAAAAGGGAGAGGGTTCAGTTAGGACTTAGAAAATTCTTTGTAGATGAGGGATTAGAAGATAAAGGAATTGGGAGAAACAGATGAGGGATTTAGAAAAAAATTCAAAATCAACCTTCAACGATTTGAAATAAAAATCGTTGTTAAATCATTACCGAAACCATTTAGCAATGGTTTTTTTGCTTGAACCATTGTTAAAGGTTAGTTTTCAGCAACTGTTCTCACATAAATCCGTTGTTAAAGATTGATCTCAATTTTTAATACTTTCAGCCTTTATTTTAACAACATTTTTTTTGTTTAGAAGAGTTACAAAATAGTTCATGAATATTTTAAAAATGCCACCTTCACTTTCAATAACAGTTTTGTACAAAAATCATTATTATTTAGGTGTTATCCTTTTTTTTTCTGTCGTAGTGGCGCGTTTCGGTTGGACGGTGATGATTTTTATAATTAACTATATATGATAAAAAAAAAGGAAAATCATCACCTATTTAAACGTTTTCATTCATTAATTATATAAAATTAATATTTTTTACATTAGCAATTTAATAATTCTTTAACATATTCTGTAATTTCAATTTTCTGGTGCGATAAGAATTACTATTTTTTTGAAGTAACAATAATAATAATAATTTCCAATTACAATGATAAAGATGATGATGTGCTTATACTACTTTCCAACCAAATACAAAAAAATATGTAATATTTTTATATAAATTATTAATAAACAAGATAGTTAAGTTAATAATTAATTTGCATATTTTGATCTAATTTTCTTCATTTCTTCTTTTCTCTTTATTTTTCCTTTATTTTTTTTGGTTCAAGACTACGTACATGAGTTTTCTTATTTAAAGAAAAAATGATGGCCTCTGACTTACCCTTCAAAAAAATAATTAATTTGCATATTTGTCATTAAAATTGTAAAGGTTGCACCAATATTTATAATTTCATGAGATGAAAATACTCTGACCCACTTATCAGAGATCTGAAGCATATCAAACGTTTGTACGTTCCACTTCAGAACAGAACTTGACTAACTATTTTGACTTTTGGCTACTGTTCGAATCTTAGAATGGAACGTCAACCCCAGTTCGGATCCTGATCGTATGTTGTGTAGTACTGGACAGCGAAATACGTAAATCGTTAGATCATTTTAGGTTTCGTGCTGACCGAATCACGAGGAGATCAAACGGTCTATGTTCTACACCGTCCTCTGCGCATCCCAAGACGCCTGGGACCCTCAATTTAATATGCCTTCCCTACAGAATTTAATAAAGACAACCTTCCAACTGGAAGTACCCAACCCCGGGGAGGGAGTGGGTCCGATGGCCTTTGGACCCAATTCGGTCCGATGAGCTATCATCTCCCTTCATCTTAAATGATGTACGGTTATCAAAACATATGAGTAAAGTTTCACACGAATCACGATGAAATCGGACGGTACTTATAATCATTGGACGCTACAGTTGGTCCAAAGGCCATCAGAACTAGAGATTTGAAATGGACCGCACGGTCCGACCCGTCCCGGACCGGACCGTGACCGTGGACCGGACCGTGGCCGGACCGTGGACCGGACCGTACCCGACCACGGTCCGGTCCAACGGCGGGTCGGTCCTCCCTTCACCCGAAAATGGACCGTGCCGACCCGTCCCGTGCCGGACCGTGGACCGGACCGGACCGGACCGTGGACCGTGCGGGACCGTGGACCGGACCGTGAGTATTTTTTTGTATTATTTGATTTTTAAATTATTCAAAAATACATAATTAATTCGATGAAAATGATTATTTAAAAATTAATAAATTTCTTTTTCAACTTTTATTATTTTTTTATAATTTTCTGAAATTTTATTTTTTACAATTTTTTTAATTTTTTAGTACTATTAGATTTTTAAACAATTAAAAATAATAATTCGAATTAGTTAAAAATTATTATTAAAAAAATATGATAAATTATTATTTTTTTCGATTTATAAAAAAAAAATTGGACCGGACCGGACCGTCCCGTGGGGGTCCGGCCCCCGGGGGCCAACGGTGGGACGGATTCGGTTTTTTCGAATTTGGACCGCCTTGGACCGGACCGTTTGAACCGTGCGGGACCGTGGACCGTCCGGGTTTGAACCGGACCGGCCCGGACCGGACCGTCTTCAATACTCTAATCGGAACTCCCCCGTTCCCAACCCCAACCCGAACCGCAACCCGTGACTCCGTGAGTCGATCGGGGAGAAGAAAATCAAAAGAATAAAACTACCAACGGAATCGACCGCAAACCAATCCAAATCGAAGTTCGAAGTAAAGAAGTTTATCGTTGGCCCAGATCTATTGAGATTTGGGTGATCGTCGCTTTAGTTGGAGTTGAAAGATCGATCGTAAACGAGACTCCTGCTATGGATGGTTTCTCTAGAACGGTTGTGGCGGTGGCGATGGTGATGGTGATAGCGGTGTGGCTGGCGGAGAGCGCCGCCGCGGTGTGGCTTGATTTGCCTCAGAGGGGTACCAAGTGCGTCTCAGAGGAGATCCAGCCTAACGTCGTGGTTTTGGCTGATTATTCGCTTATGTTTGAAGGAAGCGCATATAACCACCCAACCATGGGCGTCAAGGTAATATTATCTGCTTCTTGTGCATTAATTTGGATGCTTGAGTTGGATTAACTGAATTTGGGTCTCAAATTTGTATAAATTTGGGTCTCAAATTAGTATAAATTTGGGATGGGTTTGATGGAAGGATGTGGCGTTGAAGAGCTTAAAAGAAAATTTGGCGTGATATTGGGATCGGTTCTTGTGAGCTCGTAGTTTTTTTTATATAATTGGTGATGTAAAATAAGTTATAATTCTTAAATTTGTGATTTTATCTGGACTTCATCCTTAAGCCAGCTAAGATGTGAAACTACAAAAGAGGAACTGGAATATAGATTCATCAAGACTGTCCCATTATATTTTGTTCAAAATTGAATGTTATTTCAACATAATCATCTCACCTCTACTTTTTGTTATGTCATATGTAATCACTTTTTATTATTTTTTTCTTAAATATGTGAGAAAAAAGGATCAGCAATATGGACTATGGGCTTTGTCAGTTGTGTCACCAGAGCAAGCAACATAATATTGCTTTTATGTAATATCTAGGTGTGCTAGAACTTTGAGATTACTTTTGTTCTGATATATGCAGGTTACTTCACCATATGGAAACACATTGCACCACAATGAAAACGTCACTGTAGGCCAATTTGCTTTCACAACAACAGAAGCAGGGAATTACCTTGCATGCTTCTGGATAGACAATGACTTTAAAGAAGCTGGAGTGAATGTAAATATCGATTGGAAGATTGGAATTGCAGCAAAGGATTGGGACTCTGTCGCCAAAAAAGAGAAGATCGAGGTAAACAAGCATTTGAATTTGTTGACCCTTCAGATGAATATGATTAAATAATTAACAGCCAGTATAAGAGAGGGTTGGGATCTGGCATTTGTCCTTCAAACTAAACTTTAGGGTTTGGCAGTCTGATTTAATTACTTTTATAATGCCTAAATTAACAGCACTTTCTAACAATCAATTGAAGATGGAAGTAGAGGTAAACTTTAGTTTCTGAATAAGAAAGGCAAATTTTGGTAGTCAGTATTGCCAGCAGAATGAACCAAAAGGAAACAGGCTATTGGTCTATTTTCTCTAAGTCATCCGCTCATTCAATAAGTTGGCTTTTGCAAAATGGTTAATTTGATTTGATGTGATAGGGTGTAGAGCTTGAGCTGAGGAAGCTAGAAGCAGCAGTGGAGGCAATTCATCAGAATTTGTTGTATCTTAAAGCAAGGTAGGTAACTCTCATGGCTTCTATTCTTGTTATGCACTTGAATATTTCGAAATACTTAATTAGCAAATCACTTGTCCATTGCATAAAGCATAAATTAGAATTCAACTAATTTCCATGCTGCACTTATTCAAATTTTAATTTTTATCATGTCACTGTGATGGCTTGCTTCTGAGACTCATTTCAGTTATAACAGTTGCACAACTATCTTTAGTATTAACAATTGCACCAATTCATTAAAAGTTAAAAAGGAGTACAACACATTATTGTCAAGATCATTGCAAACAATTATAATGTTTTTCAGGTGTTGTCAGACAGAGATGGTACTGTAATTAAAGCTGAGATGATTTTAATAATGGTTCTTTTGGTTGCAGAGAGGCCGAGATGAGGGTAGTGAGTGAGAAAACGAATGCGAGGGTTGCATGGTTCAGTATCATGTCTCTGGGTATCTGTATTGCGGTATCTTTCTTGCAATCGTGGCATCTCCAAGGGTATTTCAGGAAGAAGAAGCTTATTTAAAATCATCACTCCGCTATGTAACAGCAATGTTCCATTTGTTTTTGAATTGCGGCATACATAATTTTTGGGATATCTTGGTTCAAAGCTTGTGCTAAACGGAATTATTTATGATATTGAGATAGTACAAAAAATTTACAATTTGTAGGCGCAGTTTCCTGATCGATAACACAATTTATTTATGTTAACATTCGGCCCCAGTAATGCATTTTGGGAGTATACTGCTGCCAACAATTTACCATATTTGGGATGGGAACAGTATGTTCACCTTTGTGCTTATTAATGAAATTCGGAATAACAACGAACAAGCCCATAGAACTAGAAATTTTAACAGAAGTACACCACACGCGCTAAATATAATCCAGGTACATTTTACTTAGTATAAATTACAATTATTAATTAGATATTATTTAGAGTGAGTTATGATGCTATACATAGTACGAATTGTCTCTGTTGTTATAAATCGGTTTTTTATTTTCAAAATCAAAATGGTCATCCGAACTGTTCAAAATGATTTTGATATAAATATTTAGTTATTGATCAAATTTTATATTTTTTTTAGATAGAAAAATAAATTCCTTTGGATGACTCATAATAATTAAATCAAGTGATATCTAACTATTTAAAAGAATATATAAAATTTAATCTACAACTAAATATTTATATAAAAATTATTTTAAACGGTTTGAATTGATCATTTAAATTTTAAAAATAAAGAACCGATCCATAACACAAAAATAATCCTTACTATGTACTACAATAACACAATAATCCAACTTCATTATCTATATATTATACTGGGCTCCCAAGTGCAGTTCAGCTTTAGATTCACCTTCCTCCCTGGAGGGAGCCCATTGACACACTAGCATATGAAGGGCATGATTTTTGGGACACATCAACTGATCCATATGACCAAGGGAACGACTTCTGTGATGCAAAGTTTACAGAATCCGGATTAAGATACACAAGCTTCAGATCATGTGGAAGCTCCTCGCTGCCATTGAGGTACTGTATGACTTGTCTTATGCTGGGTCTGACTTCGGCAATAGATTGGCAACAAACCAGCCCCAACTTCAACACCATTTCTATTTCCTGAATATCGCTTTCTTTTGCTATACGGGCATCGGCTACCTTCACGAGATGACCTTGTACTTCGCAATCTCTAACCCACTCAAGTAAATTCAACTCATCAGTTGGTACATTGTTTTCAACCGGCCTTCTGCCACACGCCATCTCCAAGAGCAGGACCCCAAAAGCAAATACATCTGAGCTGGTTGTGGCCTTGCCTGTGTATGATAGCTCGGGAGCTATGTAACCAAGAGTACCCACAACATGTGTTGTGTGGGGATTTGTACCGTGTTCGTACAACCTGGCCAACCCAAAGTCTCCCAACTTCGGGTTCAAGTCTGACCCGAGCAAGACATTGCTGGATTTGACATCTCGATGCACAACCAGCTGCTCCCATTCTTCATGCAAGTAGAGAAGGCCCGCTGCAACACCCTTAAGGATATTGAGGCGTTGCTCCCAAGTCAGTACGGTCTTTCTTTTGTTGTTGTGGTCAAAAAGAATTGTATCAAGACTGCCATTAGGCATGAACTCATATACTAGGAGAAGATCCTGGTTTCTTTTGCACCATCCGCGTAGCTCCACCAAGTTCCGATGTCTCATTCTCCCTAAGCTTGATATCTCTGCCACAAACTCTCTCATCCCTTGTCTTGTATTATTAGAGATCTTCTTTATGGCTACTACTACTTTAGTTTTTGGAAATACCCCCTTGTAGACATGGCCAAATCCGCCAGAGCCAAGTAACTCTGTCTCTTTGAACCCTTTGGTTGCTCTATAAAGGTCCTTGTATCTAAGCCTATGCGGGTGTTCCTTCTCCCAATCCTCAATTGTCTCAGCCAGCTTGGCTCTTTGCCATAGGTATAATGACACACTGATCAAAACGGCTATCAAGGCTAAAGTCCCGACTGAGGACAAAGTGCCAATCTCGATCACTTGAGATCTGGAAACTGTTATTGTGCTGGGTGGCTGTGGAAATTTTGGTAGACGAGTGAGATCAATGGTTTGGGCTAAACCGTCAGTGCTAAAACTCCAAGCTATGATATAGTGAGAACTTGCTAATTTTCCTGTCGAGGAAGTGAACCCAACATACATTTCTTCCTCAATAATAGGTATAAGGTCTACTTGATATGAAATTAGGGCCATAGAAGGTTTTGGTATTGTAAGAGGCGCAACAGTGATATCTAGGATTTTATTAGTGCCATTGTAATTGATCCATGCCTGAATTGGCTCTCCGCTCTCAAGTTCGAACCCGACCTTGGAAGTTTGATTAGAATAATAAGCTGCTTTTTGTGAAATAATTGATCTCAGGCTGTTCAAGTCAACACCAACATGATTATCATCCGTCTCATTAAACAGACCAGTTGCTTGAACTGTATCAAACTCCACCGCAAAAACATGATTTGAGATATTTCCATTGTTTCTAGGACCGAGTAGGCCAAGGTACTGAGCGTCAAAAGCCCCAGGGAGTTGTTTGGAGGGTACAATGGCAAAGGTTAGACCATGGCCTCCACCACTACCCACCGTAATGATGTCTAGAATGAAGGATGTGCTGAAAGAGATGACTTCTGGGACGTTCTTGTTAGTTTTGATAAGTGGAATTGGGGATGAGAAGAAAGCATGACCAATGATATTTTGTGTGTAATTGGTTAGTTGCAGAACACCATCCTTTGTTATCTTGGAACCATTTAAGCTCAAAAGGTCTGAAGATTTTTTGAATCCATTAAACATGAAGCTTTCACTGGAGCAATGAAGCAAGGGATAACTCAAGAGGAGAACAAATCGAAATATGGTGAACCGTGAAACCATTGTTCTATTGGAGAGCTGCAATCAACAGTTTAATTATCTGATTCATCAAGTCACAGAGAGAATTGAGAAAACAAAATAAAAAAAAAATCTGAAACAATGTTTAAGTTCTAGGCAATAATTTAACATTCCAAACTACAAATACTATTTACCTTGCCTTGAGTTTAATTACAGATTAGGCCGATGGTATTATTAATTTGTAGAAAGTTGAGAGCCCCGTTAGTGTATGACTGTTGCAGGTATCACGTTTTTCAATTTATGGCGTTATAGATGTTAAACTATTTTAACATGAAAATTTACGCTTTCCTTTTGCTAGTTTTGGAAAAACCAAATTGAAGAAGACTGGTATAAGTGGGCGTACATATGTATTAACAAAACGACTAGAATTATTATTACTGAAGAACCCTGATCAAATAACTCGTGAAAGAGTAGTAGGATTACCTTGCTTTAATTTTTTATATTGTGGATTTGCGCCAACAGGTTTCTCAATCTAACAATAGGCTGTGAGGAGGAAGTGAAAGACTGAGTGATTGCTTCAGTAAATTAACAGTATCAGAATAGGTGATAATTTATTTATGAAAGTTCTGCATATATGCAGTTGGAATTCAATGGCTGAGAGTGACAGGGCGGATACACTATGCTCCGCACAGGATGAATGGAGAGGACGGAAGTCACCATCTCGATCCTACGATTTAATTCTAGTAGATAAATGAAGGCTAGGGAATGAGGATATTTTCTGTTTAACATATTTGCTTAATTCAAAAATTGCTCCACATGACTACGTCTTTAAAAAATACAATTGTTATAAACATTTGCGATTAGTTTTACTAGTAGAATGAAAATGTTCTCACTACTCTTAAACATGATATTTCAAGGGTAAAGAGGGTGTGGAGCAGATAAATTAAAAGAAGAGGTAGAGAAAACTTGATAAACGAATGATGTTTGGTTGGATATTCAAAAAGAAAACAAAAGTTTATAGATATTATTTTGTTAATTTTCTAAACCTTTTAAAGATTTGATTTTTAATACTTTTGCAATTAAATGTAACCAGAAACTAAATATGAAACTAAAAATCATGATAATTTGTAAATAATTTATTAGCTCAAATGACAGCTAATTAGAATGATTTCTAGAAAAATCATAAATTCAAACCTATAAACACAAAAAAGCCCTATCTTCACGCAAAAAAAGAAAATAAAATCACGATGAATTTTTCTTCACTTTTTTGTATTCATTTTTTGTTTCACCCCAAATAAACCAAACAAGGTTGTGACTCCTTTCACTCGTACCATTTCCTTATTTTCACGGGAACAAGTTCAATCTAACTATTTGTTATTTGGATACACAAATCCATACACAATCTCATATCTACTTCATGTGCTATCTTTCACATATTTATTTGTATAATAAAATAAATAATATGAGTTATAAAAGATATAAATGGTTGAATAAAAAAAATCTGATTTTTATTAGTAAACAAACTAATTTCATAAGGAACTGATATAAAATTATTAGTGTCATAAATTTATTTTTTATTTATCTATGAAACTTTTTTCAAATTTATATCTTTGAACTATTTAATAAACAAAATAGAAAACGGAACTAGTGTACATCAAGTAATATGAAATTTCTTATCATTCAGTATCTTAAGTATATAATAAAAAAATATTTTCTTGATCTTCTTAATACACAAGTATCAAAAATTTGAGAACAAAATCTATTAGTACTACTTAATTTGAATAAATAGTCAATAAGTTGAACAATAAGGTCAATAAGTTAAATAACAAAGCATTTAACATAAAAAATAAAATTAATTCAGGATATTCATATTGATGTTCCTTAATACTTTTTCCACTCTTATCAACATTAATCCGTATAGAACTTCTTGTCAATAATTAGAGTGAAATTGAAATTCATAACCTATGATATGATTTTTTTACTTTGTCCACCTCTAGATTAGTCTCATGAGTCCATTGGACCTAATTCGCCTCTGGATAGAATTAGTGCTGAAAAAGTAAAATTGAAGAATACTTGAAGAATTGAAGTCATAGAGCTTTTTCAAAGTATTACCTCTCCGTTCAATGAATGACATTTTTTTTCTTTTCCATAAAAAGACAAGTAAAAAGCTTTAGGGCCCGTTCGGAGGTAACTCACGCACGGGAATAGAGATGGGATAGATACAAATTTTGAACTAAAAGGATACCATTCACATGGGTGAGAAAAAAATTTGGTCTAAGCAAATTTTTTTTGTCACGCGCGTGGACAATGTCCGAACATACCCTTAAGTTATTGCGATCCCAGATAAGAGAGAAGAATTAAATAGTGACATAGCTGCTCTAAATTTTTTAAACTATCTTGATCGTTTAGACTATGTTTCTATGATGGCCCTGTTAAAAAAATAATAATTGGGGTCTAATGGTTTAATTACACAATAATGACGAAAGTATTTAAACTAAATAAGAAAATTCAAGCAATTCAATCACAATTCTCGAATAAAAATATGGCAATAGAATGTAAATAAAGAAGAGTGAGAGAAACACAAACACAAGGGTTTTAACGGAGTTCAGATATTGATGATCCTACTCTCCGGGACTCCCGACCCCCAACACGGTAACAAGGTCGAGCTGATGTACTAAATGATATAACAATTTATAAAGTTGAACATTTCACTTCTCACACAAAGCAAATGGAAGATGAAATGCCAGAGCGAGATCACGTCTTGAAGGAGCGAGCTCAAAGGCTCCAAAGATACGAGTGCACAATGCCTCGAATGTGCTAGCTCAAGGCTAGATGAGATACTAGAGAAAGGAAGAGAGACTAAAGCTATGGATTTGAAAATAAAGAAAGAGGTTAAGCCAATTTAATTGTGTTTTTGAATTTTACCAATTAGCTTAAGGTTGGTTGCTCTCTCTATAATGATTTTGTTTTTTTAAATATGAGAATATATTTTGCTAGAATGAACTCCTACTCTTGAGGGGAAAAAAAGCCAACCTTTATATAGAAAAAGCAACTCTAAAAAAGTGATTCTGCGCACAAACCGTTATAGAATGATTTTCAACCGTTATACAATGGTTTATTGTGCACTGCTGACTGTTTTAATTATATCTTATTCATACGATGTCAGATTTGAAGGATCAAAGATATTTTAAAAAGATAAGAAAAAGATCTACAAGTTTTATGTTTTGATCATTTCTAAATTCAGAGATCATCATAGTCTAAAATCTGATTGAAAATAGAAAAATTTTCTGCTTGCAAACCGCTAAAACGGTTTAAGGAACCGTTACAACGGTTTGCAGGAATATAGCCGTTACTAGCTGTTATTTTTATCTTTTTCTTCACAAACCATTGTACAATGGTTTGGACCGTTTCCAGTGGTTTAGAACCAGCAACTACAAAGAAGAAGTTCAGCAAACCGTCACATAACGGTTTGAAACCGTTACACAACGCTTTGTTGCGCATTGCTGACTATTTTGCTCATAACTTTTTAATACGATATCAGAATTCAATAATTAAAGATATTTTGGAAAGCTAAAAAAAATATCTACAATTTTTATATTTTTAGCTGTTCTAAATTTCAAGCATATTGTATTCTAAAGTCTGATGAATATGACTAGATAACAGTTTCTTGATTTTGGCTTTTTCCGACCTATTTTAACTCAATTAATTTGATTTAAATTAAATAATGATAAAAATAAAAACCTTTTAAATATTCTATTTTATGTTTTGACTTATTTTCTTGTCCAAGTGCTTGATTTTTATCCAGGTTCTTAATTTTTCTTCTAAGAATTCTTACAAAATAACTCAAACATCGAAGTTATAAAATTTTAATTTATTATTTTGAAAATCAAAGAAATTATTTAGTAAACATGCTTATTCTTTAGCCGTAGAGAAACTTTTGAATTGCGAGGTACCATTTATAAATAGAAAAAATAAAAAACTTTTCGCATTAGCATGATTGGCTGGTTTTTCAGACACACTAGCAAGTCCAGAGGTTTTTTCGGGCTTGTTTATTTTATTTTTTTACAACTGGCTATGTGGTCCTAGTTTTTAATTCGAGCCAATTTTTTTACTAAACTCGTCAAAAGTAATAAATTCTAAATAAGTATCAAATAAATTTTTAAAGTGAAAAATAATAAATTCTGTATAATTTTTAAACGCTCCCAGATATGCTGGTCCGAATTTTTTCTACGGACAGATTTTTTTGAAAATTAATCCATATTATATGAAATTAATCTATACCACATAATTTAATAATAAAAATTAAACAAATAGAACAACTGTCAATAAAAATTAAACATGAAAAAATTTGATGGTGGCGTCATTGGTGAAATTAAGGTATAGGGTTTGGGGTTTATTTTTTCCTTACAGAGATCAAATTCATTCAAGAGGAAGAATACAGACAATGAGGAAATAAGTTTTGTTTTCTTGGTTTTTTTAAGTATAAGAAGAAAGATGGAATTTTTTATTTTTTTTTAAATTTTGATTTAAAGAGTAAATTTTTGGTTTATTAAAATCAAAATTTTCTCTTGATTTTTTAATATTTTATAAGTACAAAATAATATACAAAATGAAAAAAATATAAAACTAAAATTTATCTCGGTCCCTTGTTATTTTGATAAAAAAAATATAAATAATTTATTACTTTCAATTTAAGATTTTGTTCGGCATCTATTTAGTATTTATTACTTTCGAGGAGTTTAGTAAAAAAAAAATCTTGCCCGAATTAAGAATTCGGATCAAGTAGCTGGCTGTGAAAAAAAATGGTCCGAATTTTTTTCCACATGAAAAAAACTTCGGGCCTTGCTATTGTGTGTAAAAAATCAGCCAATCATGCTAATACATGCGAAATGTTATTATTTTTTTATTTTGAAAAAAAATGTAACTACTCTCTATTCTGGCCAATATCCAATTTCAACATCTTTTTGAAATTTTTATTAATAGAAAAGATAGAGTCAAATTCTTAAATTTCATAAATATTCATAAAGAATTTAGTATTTCATACTATTTGACCTCTCATTAAAAAAAAAACTAATTCTCGTCCTTTAGAATTAAAAAAAAAAGTTGGAAATGTGAGCTACTTTATTTTCTACATTCTTATTCAATTGAGTCATGTTCGTTGAGAATAGATGCTATTTTTTCATCAATTCCTCAATTCCCTCTTCACTGAAGAGCTCCATTTAGAGTTAAGCTTGTGGAAACTAGGGCTGTCAAAAAAATTCGTGGCTCATGGCTCGCTCGGAATCGGCTCGTCATTGGCTCGCTTGTTAATGAACCGAGCCGTTAACAAGCCGGCTTGTTAAGCTCGTTAAGTTAATGAGCCGAGCTTGAGCTTAGGCCAGCTCGACTCGTTAAGCTCGTTTAGCTCGTTAAATTATTAATATTCATTATTTATATATTTTTATTATGGACTTTTAGTATAATAAATAGTTTATAATATGATATGTACTTAAATTATTATATTAAATAATGTAAAATATTTTATTATTAGTTATTTTAATAATTTTTATATAAATTTGAATATAAAATATCATAAAAATATTATTAACTATTAAATTAGCCTTAATGAGGCTTAACGAGCCAGCTCGGTTAGCTCGTTAACTTAACGAGCCGATCTCAAGCCAAAGGTTTTGGCTCAGAAATAATTAGCGAACCAGCTCGGCTCGGCTCGTTAAGCTAATGAGCCGAGCACCAGCTCGGCTCGGCTCGGCTAGTTTACAGCCACTAGGAAACATTGTACTTTATGGCCTCATAGACATTGCCCTTTTTCTGAGGTAAGGTCATATTCCTAAGAATATATATAGACATTAATGGTTAAATTTTCAGTGATTGTTGAAGGGACGGAGACAAATTGCCCAAGAAGAACAGAGACGGCTCATAATGGCTGTTAGATGGGGAAACACTAGGAGACATAGGATATTAGGCTTCCAATTAAATGCCAGACGTTGATGCATGTTGACTTAAGTCTTTTGTTTGATATAGAAGAGGATTATTTTAATATAAGCGGTGTGATCGAGATTTCCATCTCAGGCAAAGTGAAATGAAATTAGAGGGAAGTGAATTGTTATTCACTTTATAACGGCAAAGTGAACAGATAATTAAAATGATCAAATATAAAAAAAAGTCAAAATTTAGAAAATTTTCTTAGT
>CAXKVV010001974.1:0-27061 GCA_964058805.1 Schoenoplectus triqueter
CTAATGTACTACTAATATTAACATGGGTGCGGATGACCTGACAATGAGTTATTTTTTCAATTTTGACAATGAACTTATTTTTTTCTAGGGATCTAGTATTAAATTTCACCACAGTAAATAAAGAAAAGAGATTGAACACGCGATTTAACAAAATTCAATTAGAATGAGTTTATGTTTCTGAAATCTGCAATCACCAACAGTCAATTGTCCTAAGTAACTAGAACAAATAGTCTTACAACTGTAAACCACGATCTCTTACACTACATAATCGGGCAGCCGTCAACAAACTAAAACAAGCAAAGCGTGAAGAAACAAGTCTCACTAAGAAACAATAAAGAACTAACTTCTCTTACTCTATTGGAGGGTATTGCAAAGTAGTCTTGAGATTTAATATAGTCAAAATGAAGGTTTGTGCTCAGGCAAGATGACGATTAGGATTTGGCTATTAAAATTTGTTAAGTTCTGAGTAGATGGAAAGTGTATATATAGAGATCAAGCTTTTTAAAAATGTTTAACGGCTCTTAACGGTGAGGTGATCAGATAACGGGTAACGGTTTTACACGACCGTTAAATTAAAAAATGGTCAATCATTTTTTACCTACTAATTCATATTTAAAAAGGCTAAGAAATGCATTCTCATATCATTAGTGCTTAATAATTAACTAAATTAAGTAATAATAATAATTACAATATTAATTAAGTACTTAAAAGTTAAAAATCTTAAATTATACTAAACTATTATATAATGAATTTGCTTTATATTTTTATTAGGGCATTAATTTATATTCAAAAAATAAAAAAAATATAAATTTATAGTCACTAACTATTAAGATTTGAAACAAAAAAATTTCAGTCGTTAAATGCGTTTTTTTCAAAAAAAAAATTAACGATTTTAACGGGTTTAACGTGAGATAAAAACGGTTAAATCATAAAAAAACCCGTTAAATCTGTTTTTTCTCAAAAATTTAATGTCAGAGCCTATCAAAACCGTTAAAACTTTCCGTTTTTTAAAAGCTTGATAGAGATACTTCAAAAATCAATAAAAAAAATTGGTAGGATAACGGTTACAACGGATGTAAGATCTGTTACAACGGATATGAGAGGAGTTTATTCTAGAGCATTTTGATCAAATTTAGGTCAGAGAAATTCTATCAAGGTTAACTGTTACAATTGATGTAAGATCCGTTACAATGGATATGATAGGAGTTTATTCTAGAGCATTTTGATCAAATTTTATGTACAAATAATTTAATCTGTTATAACAGATATTGTGATATGTTACAATATTTAAAGGCTAAAGTTGTCTCAAGTTCATCCGTTATAATAGATATGAGATCCGATGCAATGGTTAGGGTATGCAAAATATTTTGGAAAAAAATGAACAAAATTTGTACATGATTGTTTTAATCTATTATAAGGGTTATGAGGTCTGTTGTAATAATTAGGATATAAAGCCTCTATTTTGACTGATTTAATCTCAAGATCATTTTGGTTATCTTTATATATTATAATTTTAATCTAACTAAACTATGTCTTTGAGATTTTCATGTATATATTCTTCTGCCAAATCTTTGTATCTACATTTCATAAACTCCAAGAAACTGTTATATACTTATTTGATTATTTTACAAATTGGCAAACATAATTTTTTATCATTTTGAGAATTATTTATAACAATAATCTCTCCCTTTTGATGATTTATAAAATAATCATATATATATATATAATATATAATTTTGGGAACGCATAATCCCTTTAAAATGTCAAATTGATATTTATGCCAAAATATTTCTCCCTTTTTGTTTTGAAAATTGAAAAGAAAAAGAAATTTGACAAAGTTTTCACTCAAAATATACATTATCCTTCTCAAACAAAGAATAGTACAATTTAAGCACACAAAAATATAGTAATCATTCACCACATGCAACCAACAAACATATGTATAATATAGCAGGTCAAAATATTCAATCACAACATGCATAGTATCAGAAGTCAAGCATATTGGGGCCTACATGCACTTCTAAACTTTATTATGTCTATTTAATAAATTTAATTTAGAGATTCAAGTATTTCTTTGAGTAATAAGCATAAAACAATTAAAATTCTCCCTTAATATGTGGCTATTTAATATTTAAAAAATTCTCAAAAACAAACCCTTACTCTTTTGATTTAGGAGCCTAAACAACCTTTATTTTGTTATTTCGCTTCCTAAGTTTGCATTCGACTAAAATGTGACCCAATTGACAATAATAATTGTAAAATATTTTTAAGAAAATTTTATCACTAGTTTGAACAAAATGAGACTTGTAGTGATCTTTCAATTCTTGAGCTCAAGCCCTTGGATCCTTTGAGATATTTTTCACATTTGTTTGTGACTTTTGTAGATGTTTGAGAACATCTCTTTATGACTCATTATTTTGAGTCCAATTTTATGACACTTGCTGACTTTTAAGTTCATAAAATCAATCATCTAAACCTCTAAAATAAATTTTATTTGACCAATTAGGATTAAATATGTCCCTATTACCTTGATGATTGTTTCTATTCTTATTTCTTCCATTCGAATATTTATATCGATATGCATGATTTTACTTTCTTCTATTATATTTTATATTTTCCACTTTTTATTTTTATGATGAGATGTTTGAGAATGCTCCCCTTTTTGTTTTGGGCTTCTGGTGCCTTTAGGTACAGATGAAGAAGATGACTCCGCATACCCAAAACCTGTTTTGTTATGAGTTTTTTGACACACAATTATTTTATCGAGATCTATCTTAGTGTTACATCTCAATTCACTAGATATTTTCAAAATTTAATTTTTCATCTCTAAATTTTATAATTTTACTTTTAACAAACATATCTCATCTAGATGTGACTCACAATTAATTTTATTTTTGAGTTTTTTAATTAGAGTCTCACTTTCTTTTTATCTTAAACCTGAACTCAATAATTTGTGCATTTAATTTTCCAATTAACTTATCTTTCATCCACCACAGAAAAGTAGGTCTTTTAGCCAACCGATGCAAATAAGCCGACGTAGTAAGCATCGAGGTTAATAGATGTTTGCATCATCTTTGATTGTAATTAATCCATTTTTGACATTTCATCTCATTGTTCAAAGAATTGCTTAAATCGTCCATCATAATTATTTTATCACGATCATAGTCATCACTATCATAAAAATAATTTAGAAATACCTCATTAGTCTCAAGCGAAGAAGTTGATGTGCTAGCTTGTTGTTGTGACTCGAGCTCCTTATTTTTGGACATGACTATGTTCCTCGGTAGCTTGATTGTCTTGTTATCTGAGATGTTCTTGCTAATTATGATCTCATCAATATTAATTGTGGAGGGATCATCTTTAACTCATGCCATGAGAGCTATGCTGAGCTCCTAGTCATCTCCCGACTTTGCACCTGAGTCCATTGATGTCGCTCTTGACCTTATTTTTGCTCTTGTATCCATCACTCTTATAGCTCGACTTGCGGTCTAATCTTCCCACACCTTTATTTTTCAGATGAAGGAATAGCTTGAAATAATTTTGGATAGTGTGTCATTCTCTGTGGCAAGTGAAACACACCACTTTCTGATTTTCTTCCTCCTGTTCCTTGTTGTACTTCCACTCAAAACTCAGCATGCCTTAAAAATCTTAAAGAGGAGAAGTGCATCCTTCGAAACTTCATGATCAAGATTTTGTACGAAAGAATCGATTGTGAACTAAGAGTTGGATGCACTCGAATGATGGCGAGCAAGAAATGCTACTGCTTTGGATCCATGCATAGGCTCACCGGTTTGCTTTAAGATTTTCTCAAAGCTCCTCGAGTGAGCATACACTTTGTCCGGCATGAAGGCGGCTTGCACCCCTTGCATTGTCTCCAATGCGCTCACATAACATTCCTATCTCAATTTTCTGAGTATCACACGCAAAAGTTTTTCTACAATTTTTTTGTTAGATAATATTTTTCCAATTCACCAAACTCATTATATATATATATAAGCCTATTATACATATCTTCTTTGATTTCACCATTCTCTAGCCTAAAATTCTCAAATTTGATCTCAATTCTAGTAAATTGATCTTTTTAATTTGTGAATTGCCTTCATATATTATAATCAAGGCATTTTATATTTCATTTGCATTAGTCATAATAGCAAACAAGAGGGCTACACTCTCTCTTACCGAATTTAAGATGGAATTTACAGTATTATTATTTTTACGCTTTATAATTAGTGACTAGGATGTAAGTATATTAGTATTTGGGTTATATTTTGGTATATAGTATTTTTCTACCACATCTCAAAATTCTAATATATTCAAATAATTATTCATGATCTTTTTCTAATGACTAAAGTTTTTGGTAGTTTGACCAAAGATCTGGAGGTGCTTTCACAAATCTTGGTGGTCTCATTTAAAGAATTTAATATAACCTGCTATTATATCACTTTATTTTTCTCTAGGGATCTAGTATTAAATTTCACCATGGTAAATAAATTAAAGAGAGTAAAGAGAAAAGAGAAATAACACGCAATGTAACGGAGTTCGACTATAACAAGCCTACATCTTCGGGACCCGTAATCATCAACAGTCGATTGTGTCGAGTCACTAAAATAATTAGTCTTACAACTGTAAATCATGGTCCCTTACACTAAGTAATCGGGTAGCTTTCAGCCAACTAAAATAAATAAGACGTGAAGATATAAATCTCACTAAGAAACAATCAAGAACTAATTTCTCTAACTCTAATGGAGGTATTGCAAAGTAGTCTTGAGATTTAACATAGTGGAGAAGAAACTTTGCACTCAAGCAAGATGACGGCTAGGGTTTGGATATTAAAATTTGTCAAGTTCTAAGTAGATTGAAGGTTTATATATAGAGATACACCAAAACTGATAAAAAAAATTAGCATAATCCATTGCAACAATTTGGTCACAGAAACCCTAGTGAGGTTTACCGTTGGAACGGATATAAAATCCGTTACAATAGATATAAGAGGAGCTTGTTCTAGAGCTTTTTGGACATATTTAAATTGTGTACAAATGATTTAATCCGTTATAATGGATATTGGGATCCGTTACAATGATTAGAGGCTAAATTTGTCTTGAGATCATCCATTACAATGGATGTGAGATCCATTACAATGATTAGTGTATAAAAAAATTCTAAAGCAATTTGGATAAAATTTGTACATGATTGATTTAATCTGTTATAATGATTATGAGGTTCGTTGCAACAGTTATGATATAAAACCTCTATTTTGACTGGTTTAATATTAAGACCATTTTGATTACCCTTATGTATTATAATTCTAATGTAATCAAACTATGTCTTGAGATCTTTATACATATATTCTTCTACTAATACTCTATATTTGCATTTCATAAACTGCAAGAAATTGTTAAATACTTATGTGATTATTTTATAAATTAGCAAACATATTTTTATAACATTTTGAAAAATATTTACAATAACATAACTCTAGAATAAGTATAAAAGAATCTTAAAATACAAACAAAAATTATATATATGTTCTTTTTATTTTTAGAATGATAGTGTTACAAATTTCATATAATTTTATTATCATTTGGTAGTCCATATTCAAAGACCGTCAAATTATAATCATTATAAATTGTATAAAATTTTGTGAATCTTTGATGAACTATCAAACGATAATGAAATTACATGAAATTTAAAACATTATCAATCTATAAGTAAAAGGATATATCTATAATTTTTTTTTGTATTTTTAAGATTTATATTTTTAAATTTTTTTATATTTATTCTAAAGTCCATTGTCAAAATTGTCAAAATAACTCATTTCAAGTGGTCCCACCCTATTAAACATATCATATGGCTTGCTAATAAATCAATTTCTTATTTTTTCATATCTAATAGTCAATTTATTATCTCAATAAAATTTACCCATCAATATATCAACGAATGATATTTTTATTAATTTTAAATACATTAATTATTTTTACAGTTTTGAAAGATGACTTATTTTAATATTAGGTATTCAAATAGTTTTTAATTATCATAGAGTTATCTTTCAGAACTCCGAAATGTAGCTCAAATATTCCAAACATAATATATCTTTTAAATAATATCATTTTTTACGAAATGGCCCAATCAATATACGATCGCGTACACAACACAGCGCAAATTTTGTGCCCTAGTAGATGTTTTGTGAAGAATCCATCCATATTGGGCTCTTTTGGGTCAGTTGACTTAACAGTGATTGAATTTAAGTTATTGTTATATTCAGCAGTGCGCCTACAAAATCAATCCATAAAGGCCCAATCAAAATCCCAAAAATTTACTCAACTACCTACCAAAGATTTCCCAATAATTCCATTTTTTCCTAAAATTGCCTGTACTGTAGTTGCTAATTTTCCCTTGGGCCTCTCAAGTCTCTAGTGGTTGTTGACTTGTATTACAGGGAAATCAATGTATTAAATATCGTTATGTGGACAGTCATGATTCACGAACATCAAATAATACTTTTGTGTGTTATTAAATAGCATATCAGCATGCACTTTTTTCTTTATTTATTTGAAGCTGGCAGTCATTAATCATTAGCACTGTCCTTCCTCTCACTGGCTAGCAGTTTCATAATTAATTATACCCTGATTAATTTAAATATTGAAGTACAGTTACTAGTTAGGACGATTTAATATTTCCTCAACTATCAAGGCAAGTCAGAGCTGTAATTTGGAGAGAGATGTAATCAGCTTTTCAGAAAGCAAGGCAAAATATTCCTTGCATTTGCGAGAAAAAATATTGCAAAATATCGAGCGTGGTTCAAGACGTAAAATAAGAAAATAGAATAGGAGTTTTATTTTATTTCACTCAATAACCCAATTATCACTTTTAGTGATCAATGTAACATTACATATTAATGGAATTTGTAAACTAGATCTCCATCTTTTTTATTAGAAAAAAGTCAGAGCTAGCTGGCAAAAAGATGACTTGATTACATGCATCATAATTTGTATTTTATATAAGTACTGTTAATGTGTTATTGAGAAATTGCAATTCTTTCATACTACAGGCAAATCAATGACCTATTTTGTCAAGGGTAGATTTACGTGTTCAATGCTCCCCCATATTCTTTTTGCCAAATTGTTCATATACACTTGATATTTTAAGAATTTTTATAGCTAATTTTGAAAAGAATTTTCATATCTGATCTCCATGAAATTACAAGAATTATTCCATTAATTAGTGACTTTCATAGTTATTGTAGTGTTTTATAATAACTATTGCGTTGATATCAGTATTTTCTGCGGTAATCAAAGATGACTATCTAATTCTTAATTTTTTTTTAGGAACCGCGCGTGTATTTTATGGAATGCGTACCAAATATTTTTAGTTCCGTGTATTTTTTTTTTTGGTTTATATAATATATACTCCAATATCTGGCGCAGGAATTGGGTCTCAGCAATGATGTTACCAAAAAGACATTTGCAATGTTTCAATGGGTTTGTATGTGATTTCGTTAACTGCACTCAGTTCTCTGTTTTTTTTTGTTGGGGGGGGGGGGGCATCAGTTCTCTGTTGTTGATGGATTTTTGTTTGTTATTTTTGATAGTTCTGCAATAGATTCCTCTGTTAAGGAGTATTTTGTGTTAGGATTTTCTATTTCATGTAATGGTCTTGTATTGGCTTACATACTAGTTTTACATTTTTAGGAGAATAATGTCTCAGATGGTATCAGCTGTTTGGAACCACTCAAACATTTTGAGGTGCTTTAGACTTGTACTATTCCAAAGATTTCAATAAAATCGGTGGAATCACTTCACTTCTGTCAACATATATATAATTTAGCGTACTTTTAATCCCATAGAGACTTTCCATGAGTTTAACTCAAAAGTATATATCAAATTATCTTCAAATTTTAATTTATCATACTCATTAAATTCTTTATATGAAAAGTTTTGAATTTTCTAAGTCATCTTTTTAATTTTTGAAAATAATATACAAACATAAAATATTTTATTCTTATTTTTAGAGCTGATTTTAAAAAATAAAAAATAAAGACTTAGAAAACTCGAAATAATTATAATAATAATTATTATAATAAATAATATAAATAAATACATAATAATCTATAATGATCATATAAAAAGTTAGATTGAGTTAAGTTTCACCTTAAGTATATTACACATATTATTTTAAATGAAGAGAGAGAAACTATTTTATATGAATCTTTGGATTCAAGAATATAAAAGGATTAAACAAAATCAATAGTAAAGAAAAGTGGTGATGTGGCATTCTTGAAAAGCTTGAAAAACTAAATTCTCTTTTTGTATTAAGATTTAATTCCAGCTAAGGACTTGATAGAGATTTTTTGTGTCCCATGGATTCTAAGCTTCCTTAATTATTTAATTCTTTGAGATCTTTGTCTTATCATTTTCTAATTAAATAAATAGAATAACATAATAAAATGCATATCAAATTTTTGTATTCCATAAGATTTTTATATGAAAATTTTAATAAGCATGATAAATCAAATTTTATATTTTTTGGAATTCATTTGCTATTTTTTTCGATAGGGGAAAAACCGTCATTTTTGGATGAAACAGAATTCTCAAATCAAGTCATTTTCTTCTCATCATAAAAAATAGTAAAAAATTCTAAAAAATATATATAATTTGGTTTACTAATAGATTTTGATATGTAGATTAGATTGAATGGTTCGGATCAATCATTTATGACTTAGAATTAAAAATAGAGCGCAAAATGCAAAATACACAACGTCTCTGTGCTTTGCAAAGCACCATAGTCGGACTCTATATATATATATATATATATATATATATATATATAGAGAGAGAGAGAGAGAGAGAGAGTAAAGATACCATGAGCTTAAGCTCACGGAAGTCTTCCGTGAGCTTAACTCAAAAAGTATATTAAATCATCTCTAAATTTTAATTTATCATACTCATTAAATTTTTTATATGAAAATATTATAGGATATAAAAATTTAGAGCGTTTTGAGTTTTTTAAGTCACCGTTTTTAATTATTAAAAATGATGTTCAAATATTAAATATATATTTTTATTTTTTTAGAGATGATTTTCAAAAATTAAAAACCATAACTTAAAAATCTCAAAACACTCCAAATTTTTGCACCCCACAAGATTTTTATATAAAGAATTTAATAAGCATGATAAATTAAAATTTAGAGATGATTTGATATATACTTTTTGAGTTAAGTTCACGAAAAACCTCCGTAAGCTTAAGCTCACGGTATCTATATATAATAAATACTCCAACAACGCATAAACATCTTTGAGAACCCTTTACTATAATCTTAAAATCATGTTTGCTCCGTTCCAGAAAGTCAAGATGCCTTGCACATGCAAAGATTAAATTGGTTTTATTAATTAAGAAATTTGTACATAAACAAGAAATTTTATTCTATACTAAAGCTAAAAAGACAGCAAAAGATTAAAATTGTACATCCTCCATATAACATTATCCGATCAATACTACCCCTTTTGCTGCCTCGTAATTCCATAATTATTTTGTACCCCTACTCATAATAGCATCGTTAATCAAGGACCTAAAATGTCTGTTTTGCAATGCGGCGTTTTTCTCCTCCGTCTCTTGCTCTGTTGCGCAGAAATAACTAATGAGTGTTTTTTTACCATGGTAAAATTATCTACTGAAAAAAAAAACCATGGTAAAATTAACGCTTCAACTGCATAGTCTGACAGTGCATGCCACTGCCTGAGCCCAATATTTTAGCCTTGCTTTTACCTCGTCTGGATTATCCCCTGTTATAAGAGAGCGACAATTTTTTTAAACCTTATTTTTATTTGAAGGATCTAATCAGTTTTTAATAAATAGTTGAACAACAAGTTCAAGTTTTTTTTTGTCTTTTGGTACTTAACAAAAATTTAAAAAAAGAAAACTTCTAGCTGCTATTTTCAAAAAAAAAAATCTAGCTTCAATTCTCGCATCAATTGGAAATTTTTATAATATGGCGTTACAAATTCATGTGATGGTTTAACCAATTGAAATAGAAATTATGTATGAAAACAGGAAAATTGTTCGAGATTCATAATACTAATGTAGCTAGTATTATTTTGCCTTTGCGAGTAAAATAAAAACATCACACAATTTCCTAGCTACCAATGCTCAATTGACACGTCTCTTGGTGACAACCAACTAATAATTAAAGCAAAAGGTACAAAATTCACCAAAATTATCACAAATGAGCACGTGAACTACATCTTTTACTCATCATCTAATATTACAATTGAGATCCTCAGAAGTTAGCCGTTGCTAAGTGCCAATTAAGTACTAAACCTAATTAACTCATTGAATAATTTTATCAAAAAAATTAATTAATTGAATAAATTAATAACTTTAAGTTACATGATGAAAGAAATTTACAAACCTGGGCTAGATATCTTCCAACTTGCTACTGGAATAGGAGAAGAAGAAAGAGGAATCGAGTAAGCTGCCTGTTCAGCCGACTTACTACTCTCCTCCAAAAATCTCTGAGTCATGGAATAACACAACTCAAGAGCAGGAAGTGTGTTGCAAAGCTCTGGTATCTCTTCATAATTGAACCCAAAACCTAGATCAACACACCCCTTGAGCTCCTCCAAATCATCATCCGTCAAGCTCTTTGTTCGAGCAGCGACCAGCTCACCATTGCCATCTGACCGCTGATCAGTGGTGTCGGTGCACTCTACATAGCCCTCCAGCATCACCACGCCGCGTTGTGCGTGCTTCTTTTTTGATCTCTTTTTTTGTCTTTTAGGATGCATGTTTCTGGATTTGGGAGTTGAAGCTGGAGAGTCTGGTTCGGAGGAAGAGCTCCACATTGGTATATTTTGTTCCATGCACTGATCTCTCTCTCTCTCTCTCTCTCTCTCTCGTGCTCACAAGCTCTGTTGCTCGAGGTGACTTGGGGGCTTTTTAAACGAGAGACCGGTAAATTTGAATAATTGAATGAGATGAAGACGAATTTAATACTGTAAAGGGTGTTGAATGAGATGAAGACGCATTTATTACGATTAAAAAGTGAGTGGGGCGATGGAAGATGAGATAACAGCTTTGCAAATCATCACAAATTTGTACTCCCAGTTAGTGAGTGCATTGATGTCATCAGCTTCTTTATGAATCATGATACTGACCTACCATAGATTTTAATTGCTAACGACGACTTATATTCACTTGAGGTGTCTCTTGTATGGAGCTGTAAATGGATCTAAGTTGAGACGAGTAAGGTCAAATTTGAAATATGCTCATTAACATAATGAGTCAAAAATATAGATTTGAGATTAATTTATTAAGTTAACGAATGAGTTGAGCTAGTTTGTCAACAGCTCAGTTAGTAATTAAATAATATTTATTTAAATATTCTATAGGAAATTAAAAAAAACAGAATCAATGACCATAAATTTGAACATGTTAGAAAAAGATTAGTTTGATATATAGCACATTTTCTATAAATTTACAAAAAAATCGACTCAAAACAAATAGTGCAAGAACACAATAATAAAGTTGAATGCTAGATGTAAATGTAATGAAAATATGCTATGAGAAATTGATCAAATATGAATTATCAAAAAGAATAATTGATATAAAACAATAGACCTTAACTTCCAATAAAAAATGTAACTTTTTTGAAATTATAGAATGTGAAGTATCAAAGATGTAAGTGCAGAATTTTAGAGAAGATAAAATATATTAACGGAGTTTGATTATAATAACCTACATTTTCGGGTTTCGTTCCACTAACGGAATGTCATTTTATTACTTAAAAAAAATATTTTATAATTTAAAGCTTTTGGTTTTCTTCACAAAATAAGTGCAAGAAGACTCAAAATAATCTAACAAAATAAAATACAACAAAGAGCACTTAAGGCTCAGAAATAGACAACTAATAACTGTAAAGAAAATTGAGCCAAAACTCAAATATGAGAGCTAAACAATGCTCAGAAAATTTAACAAGAACTCTAATAAATTTGGCTAATTTAAAAATCTTAGTTTATTATATTTGTAAGGAGAGAATGAAATGGCTCTTTGTTAGTTTTGGATTGAGTACTCAGATTGCTTAAATTATGAAAGTTTGATCAATTTGAGCAATCCTGAAGCAACACTTTAAATAGAGCTTAACATAAAGCGGTTGGTATTATTATGCAGAAAACTATTATAATGGTTCAAAAACCGTTATAATATTTCTTGATCTTGAATCTTGAGTTTCTAAGAATACCTCTTGTTAGAATATTTTGTAACATCACAACGGTTCAAAAATGAATAGGATGCAGTGGCGGAGCTTTATTATGACTAATTGGGCCATGACCCCCTCTATGAATCCCAAGATGTAAGAAGTAATATTCATTTTTCAAAGGAAATTAAGTTTGAGATAGGAAATTGGCCCCCTCTAATTATTTAATATAAGTAATGAGACTTAATTAGTCCTCTCTTAAATTAAACTCAAGCTCCGCTACTGATAGGATGAACCGTTATAACGATAGCAGAAAACATTGAACGTTTTACAAAACGTTAACAACGGTTTGACTAGTTTGACCATCTTCTGACAAGATCTACTGAACTTCAGAATGATTATAACGATTCAAGAAATCGTTCAACGGTTACTGAACTGCTTTATAAATCGTTACATAATGATACGATATGTTAACTCGGAATGTTTTCTGCCTTAGCCAAAATTTTGAAGAGTAAAGAATAAAGTAAGGAATCATTATAACGGTTCGTGAACCGTTATAACGCTTTATTGCAACAAAAACATATATTTTCTTATAAGCTTATGAAAAAAACATAAAATTTTAAATTATACCTTTACATTATTGTGATCCTATATCTTCAGTGAAGTTTCTTCAATAATTTTGAGCATCCGCAACATTGATTTCTTGAAGTATCAATAGAATTTTACATAAATATTTTAAAAGAAACTTGTTAAATTCAAGTATATTTTATAAAATAATAAAATTAAAAAAATTGTTAAGTACAATAATAGTACAACACATACAATAATTTTATATATATTGAATTATAATTTATACAATATAGTAAAAATTTATAATAAAATAACATAAATAATAAATATTAATGGTTAATGATATAATATAATAATATAAATTTAAATATTAATAATTGAACCAGCTCAGCGAGAGACGGCACAAGCAGGACACTTGGAAATCTGGCTCGATGAAATCACTGATATTTGGACTATTACTAGAAATCTAATATAAAACATAGAGAAAACGTTCTAATTCTATACTTTCATGACCATAAGGAAATTGGGAGATCGATTTTAACTAAAATTTTCAGGATAATAAAAGGAAAAAAAAATATCATGTGCTTAAAAACCAAGCGCCGATCTATATGCATATACAGCAGAAGAAAATATGTTTTTAATTATTTACTCGCTTTTAAATAAGCAGTGAAAATGTTGATTGGTCAGTGAACCGATGCGACCAGTGGGAAACATTAATATCTGCACGGACCCACGTGCCCATGCCTGTCGCTGTGGATCGTTACCCTGGCTGAGAAACAACAAATAAAGAAACAATAAACAATGTAATCTCAGCACGATATGTGTGACTTCTATAACTCTATTTCGCACAGAAAATTCATGATTGGTTTCACAATTAATTATTTTATGCATGGGTGGGGATGAATTTATAATGGTTATTTTAATAATTTTGATAATAGATTTTAAATAAATATTAAAAAAATGGGAAAAAAATTTATAAACGTGTTTTCTATGTTTAGATTGATGGTCATTCAAATTTTATGTAATTTTATTATTGTTTGGTATTTTATCAAAAAATTATTAAATTAAAATCGTTGTAAATTGTATAAAATTTTAATAGTTTTTTATAGCGTATCAAATGATAATAAAATTGCATAAAATTTGAATGATCATTAGGTAGAAGAACACATTTATATTTTTTTTTCTATTTTTTTGATTTTTTTATATTTATTTAAAAACCAATATAAGATTGTCAAAATAACCATTGTCAAGCGATCCCACCCTTTATGCATACCCATATTGAATTCAATATAACTGATATGCATGCAACGTTCGCTATACTGCATCTACATGACTACATGTGACGTGATTTATATTTCTTGTTTTTTTATTCATTTCACTATTTCAGTGATGAATTAAAATAAGTGGAAAAGATTTCAGATTTAGTTGTCTACCACATAGATCAGAAAAAAGAACTATTCTGTTTATTTTGTCTTTTCTCCAGGGCATCTTTTGATCTAGGCATCTAGCTGGAAGTGGTTAGAAGGTTTGTTTTCTCAATTATCATTTGTCAATGCTAGAAAAATGATGCCTGTTTTGTGATTCTTTCAGAATAAGCAACCGCTTATTTGAGGGAGCAAAATTATTGATTCGACAATAAGAGAAAATTTAGGAAATTAGATGGGTCCATCTATTGATCTGGAGGTAATAATTATTATTCCTCCTAATTGATCGATCTAGCTTTTTCATAAAAACAGCTGCCCGTATAATTCTTGTTTTTAAGTAAAATTTCTTCATTTGGCAATGCTTGTTATTAATTTGTTGTGTGTTTCGATGCCTCATCGAGGAAACAAAATAGAAAAAGAGGATTGCTATTATAACTAGAGTCCTATACAAATTAAGTTTGATTATGATTTTAATATGAACATTCAAAAAGAGTGTGCTTCAATATCAGTGCTAGCAATTTATGAATTTCTATATTTTCGTTTTTTAATATTTTATAGTTATTTGTTTATACTGTTAATATTAAATTATTTTAATTAATTAATTTGCCAATACTGTTAATGTTAATTAGATTATTTTTATTAATATTTATAAATTTATAAATATTGATGATAAAGAACAATAATGGGCTGGCCACCCAATATAGTTTTTAATCATATTAATTATAAAATTGGTGTGGTTGTTATTAAAAAATCTCAGATATTTAGTATATACATTAATTACTCTTGACCCAGTCAATATGACCGTTTGGTTTCTACAAAGAATTAACTAATGACCGTTTTCAATAGAGTAAATTAAATTGACAACACAATCATCAGATGAATATCGTAATTATGTTATTTGTGGCATATATGACCGTTACTTTTGTAAACCTCTATATAAGAATATAGAGAATATTGTTTAAGATATACGGAGAATACGGTGTACATCAAGAGAGAGATATAAAACCATCAAAAGAAAAAAATAATAGTGGAAATGTCCAAAATTCTTGAAATATATACAATTAATATTATATAGCAATTTTTTGATCTATTGTTGCACTCAAATTCGTATTCATTTCTTATACGGGATGCACCGCATCAATTAATGGAAGCAGGGTGAAATATCTTGAAAGGAGATTGATACAAGTTCATAATGCCATGTGGGGGCGAATACTTCTCTAAAGATAGTATTTGTAATTTCACTTGTACGTTTTGATTTCTATACTGGATGAAGTTTACAATGAATAAAGGCTTGTTTGAAGATATGCCTCCAAATAATTGTTTGATTTTTAAACTATTTATTTAATTTATCAAGTTATAATTAATTGGACTTATTTTCCAACAATCAGTACAATGTCTAACTGAACAATAGATAAGAATAAGAATAAGAATGAGAATAAGAACAAAGAAAAGAAAGAAGCAAGTAGAAGAAGAAAGAAGCTATATCACCAATAAGTATTGAGCTATGGTGTTATGCATAATATGATCATTTTTGTATTATGAATCATTTTTTTCATTATCAAAGTTTAAATTATCGATTCAAACACTCAAAAAGATTTACATATAAAAATCTAATTGAAGATCAAATTTTTTATATTTTTTAAAATTTTAGTATTTTTCTAGATAGTTGAAAAATCATTTGATTCGAATATTATGAGCTTTTCAAAAGAAGTGCTTTTTTAACTATTTAAACATAGTAAAATAAAATCTAAAAAATATAAAATTTAATTTCAACTAGAGTTCTATATAGAAATCATTTTGAGCAATTTGAATCGATCATTTAGACTTTGAAAATGAAAAAATAATTCATTGCACAAAAAAAATTGTGCTATATATAGTATCATAGCCCAAATTTTGCCAACAATATACTGTTCATTAAGATATTTTTTCATTTTTTTAAAAGAAAATTATACCGTTCTTCTATACTTATTCAATTGGGAGTCCAGTACGAAAAGTACATATATGGCATAAAGTTGGCTTTTTTTTTCAAAAGGAAATGGAAAGGTATACGGAAGTAATTGCACCAATCAATTTCATGCCAAGAAGAAGATAAGACGATAAGAGAGAAATTAATATGAAGATCACAGATGGAATTGCATGGATCGTTAGTTGTTTTTAGCTGATAGAAACTGATAGACTTTGAAAAAGAGACCTCAAGTTCTGCATGTTTTCGGCTTTTGTGGAACAAAAGGGAGGAATCCAAGAACAGCTACAACTAATTCTTCGGAATTAATTAATTAAAGTCGTCAGAAATAATTTTTAGATGGACTTATTTCCAGGATAACAAAGAAGAATAAACATAGACCATACAAACAACATTAAAGATATCACTAATTTACGATACAATTAACATTATCAATGTTCATTTATTATTAGAAAAAGAACTGAATAAAGCCATTAATGTTATAAGGAACTCTCAACTATTATTTTGACAAGCAAATGATTTAGTAGTTTAAGTGAAAGCTAACTAGGATAGTTCAAACCTCTATAAATACAAAATGAAATTGATAAGCTAGACTTTCATCTTTCTCTCAAAAAAAAAGCTATTACTTATACAAATATAATTATTGTATGAAAAATTGGAGTTGTTTGTGGGACTTCGTCTTTAAAAGAAATATATCTTAGATTAGTAAAAAAGAAAAAGTTACAAAATATCTACATCGAGATGTCAATAGATAACGACATAAGTCGGAAAATATTTTCAAATCATATCACATTTAATGTTAATCTTATCTATTATCTTACTTTTATTAAATTTCCTTTACTTTATATATTATTTGTTGTACTAAATTTTTTTTTTGAATTTATCAATTTATAAAAATATTATATTTGTCTTTTATAAATCTTTCTTTGAGTCAAGATTGTAGGTCAAAATTAAAGATTATAAAGATTGAAAAATATAGGATAGTCTTAAAATAATTTAGGATTACTTATGTTTTAATTTTGTAAAATTTTGACTAGACATGCTTGATGAAAAGAACAAAATAAGATTTTTGCACTCTCAGTCGTTGGTAACGACTTGACTTACAACATCTTTAGAAAAATTCTAAGGTGCAAAAAGCTATTGAAAAGGGCCAAAGTGTGGCGTTGAGTCAATGTCTCCAAACCGTCATAACGGTTCACTAGTCATTAGTAAAGGCTCATCAAATCAAAGGCTCAAATAACTCAAGATTGATCATGATCACAATCCTTTTTGTGATCAATTCTTATTAAGCTGTTATAACAACTTGAACCATTAGTAACGACTTAACTCGAAATAGCTCATTTAGCTTAGTTTTCTGAACTGTACTTAAATTGTTGCTCAATTTTTTTCTCATTCTAACTTAAAACTTCCAAATTCTCATTATTCTCTAAGCATATTGAAATCTTGAGCCTACTACCTAAATCTAAATCATCTTTCATCAAAGATCTTAAGTCAAAGACTAGCTATATACTAGTTCTTATTCCTTATTTTTATCTTTGAGCTTTAAGTTCTCTAGCGTTATAGATTTTTATTGTTTCTTAATCTTATTGTACAAGTTACGTAAAGAAACTAAGGTTTTATTTATAAAATATTTTTTAATTAATATATTAGCGCTTTCAAGCACCCACCACAAGATATAAAATACTGAGAAATATCATGTGGTGGGCGCTCGAAAGGAAATTAGTCCCAACAAAGTATGTTACCTTTATTAAGGATATGTACACAAATATTGTGACTTGTGTCAGAGTATGTGATGGCAAGTCCTATGCATTTTCTATTAAGATAGAATTACATCAAGGATCAGCATTGAGTTCATATATTTTCACCTTAGTGATGGACGAGATCACAAATGACATACAAGGAGATATTTCTTGGTGTATACTCTTTGCTGATGATGTGGTACTGATTGACGAGAGAAGAATTAGAGTCAATCAGAAACTAGAGTTGTGGAGATAAATTTTAGAATCGAAAGGTTTTAGATTTAATAGGACCAAAACTGAATATATGAGGTGTCAATTCAGTAGGAAAAACTCATATGACGGAGATGTTAGTTTGGATGGACGGGTAGTACCCATGAATGACACATTTCGGTATTTGAGATCGATGTTGCAGAGTGACAGAGAGATCGATGAAGATGTTAGTCGTAGAATAAGAGTTGAATAAGTAAAATGGAGATAAGCATCTGGTGTTCTTTGTGACAAGAAGATCTCAAACAAATTAAAAGATAAGTTTTATAGGACGACAATTAGACCTACGATGATGTATGACACAGAATGTTGAGCTACAAAAGGATAACGCATTCAGAAGATGAGTGTAGCTGAAATGCGAATGTTGTGTTAGATATGTGGCCACACAAAGAAAGATCGAATTAGAAATGATGATATTAGAGACAAACTTGGGGTAGCATCAATTTAAGAAAAGCTAATCCAACATCGTTTGCAATGGTTTGGTCATATCCAACGAATGTCTCCTAAAGTATCAGTACGCAGCGGTATTCTAAGTCATCTTGAAAATACAAGAAGAGGAAGAGGTCGACCGAGACTGATATGTGAGAGGGCAATAAAAAGATATTTGAAATAATGAAATATATCCAAAAAGCTTGCTTTGAATATGAGTGCTTGGCAGATAGCGATTCATGTACCTAAACTATGATTTAGAAGTTAGAGTCTAGTAGTAGAGTTATAGACTTCAGGTTCTTAAATTTTTAAGATTTTAGAATTTAGAATTTAAAAATAGAGGTTTAGAAATTGGATTTTAGGATTTTAGGATTTAGAATTTAGAATTATATTTTAAAATAAAATTTTAGGATTTAGAAATATATTTTATAATAGAGGTTATTGTACTATTATTATTATTGTTGTTGTTATTATTGCTATTATTATTATCATATTATCATCATCATCATTATCATCTCTATTTATTATTATTATTATTATTATTATTATTATTATTATTATTATTATTATTATTTTATTCATTTATTTTCTTTTTTTTTTCATCATATTCATTATTATCATTGATATTTGAGATTTTTGATTTTATGTTTTTCGATTGGGTTTCATTTCTAGCTTACTCCAATTTATTTGGAATTAAAGGCTTTGTTGTTGTTGTTGTTGTTGTTTTTATTGTAATATATTAGCACTTTGTTCTCGGAGTGAGATTCTTAAGATGTAAGTATTTATCGAACTCCGTTAAAAATTTATCTTTCTTACTTTTTAGTACTTTCATTTTTATTAAGTTGTGTTATCTTTCAATCGGTTGACATCTGCTGGATTCTCTATGTTGGAAGATTACTTCTTTTACACTAATTGTCTATTTTAACAATTAGTATTTTGTTCTATTTTACTTCTACTCTTGTTTCTTGATCTAGTTATCGTATTCTATATTTTTTCTACATTTTTAAGTTGTAGTTAAAATCTTGATTTTGGTCTCTATTAGTCTTGATTTTTTTAGAGTAATTTGAATAGGATTACCAAACCAGTTAAAATTGTATCGACTTGTATTAATCATATCTTGATAATTAGGTTAACTACTGCCCTTAGACTCTCATTTTTTTTATCACTATATTTACATATTATGTACAGAGTAACAAACAAATAAATAATAGGATCTGACTAACAATCTCCCAGAACAAATTTCCTAAGAAAAATTTTCCTCCTTAATTTTTTATTTTTGATAAAAAAAATACATCATCTGTAATTATTTTTTTTATTTTTGACAATAAAAATATGTCTCGATAAATGAGTTAGATAAGCAAGTTACATATTTTTATAGTGAATCAAATATTTAAATATGAGACTCAAACATTTATATTGATTGTCTGTAAAAAATAACAAAAGATAGAAAAAAGTCTTGAAAAATAAAATCACATAGGAGAAAATTTTGATGACAGTAACAAGAGAGATATAGAAAAAAGAACATTAAAAAAATATATGAAAGAAGAGAGAGAAAAAAATAATATTTTATTTAATATCTATTGATATATTATCATTTCCTATTAAAAATAACGAATAGCAAAAGAATAAATAATATTTTATTTAATATCTAATACGTATCTTTATTCGCATTTTAGATTATATGTATCTGAAAAATAAATAATAAGACAGACGTCATTTGGCTACTGTCCGTAAAAGTAAATATCCGGTCCATTTCCAGTCCTAATGTCATCGACAGCCCTGCACAACCCTAATTTCATTGATAGTCCTGTGCAGCCCTAATTTCATTGATTGTCCTGTACAACCCTATATCATATATGCACTTACCGAATATTACCCGATCGAAAGTTTTTTATATGGATAATGCCTATTCAAATATTGGTATGGATATAGTATTGGCAACGGTCTGATTCGGTTCAGATCTCCCCGATCTAAGGGTAAACACGAATCTTACCATTCTGAATCTGAATTAACTATGGATCTCACACGGTCTGAGTTGGGAGAGATCATGGCCATGGATTTTTATGAAACAGATTGATCCGTTAAGATATTTTTAATATTTTAGATAATGATTTTTAATATTAATTATTTATATTTAAATATTTAATATATAATATATTATTTAATATATATTATAAAATTAATATTATTTTCCATTATAATGGATAGATATTATGAATTTTAATATTTTAAATTTAATAATATATTTTTAAATAATAAATAGTATTAAAAACATTATTTTAATATCTATTTTAATAGATTTTATAAATTTTAAGTGAATTTATATTTATATTTAATAATATAAACATATTACCTATTAAAAATATCTATATTCATATTTGTATTCGGAAAATTAGAAACTAAATAATTCTGATCACTATCATATCTGTGTGCATTTCAATTATGGGATGGACGGAGTCTGTTAACGTCTTACAGCATTTATATTCTATTGTCAAATAAATTATCAAATTTTATTTAATAATTATTATTTTAATCTGAAGATGCAAAAGACGAGACAGGAAAGGAAAAAAAACTCTTCGCTCGCGCGCAAAGAAAACTGATCCCCAATTTTCATTTCTTTCTCCGTCCCTCCCCAATCCCTCTTTTCTCTGCTGCCTCAGCTACCCCACCAGCACAAGCTCTATCCAAAAGTCATCAGCTCTCGTGCTTGAGCGGGCAGCTGCGATTGGCGATGAGGGAGGCTATCACCATCAACTCCAGTCAGCTTAGAGTGAGAGAATTCCTCACTGATCCGGAGATGTACGCCAATGTCAGGCTCTGAATTCGAACCTTTTATGAGTTCAGAGAATCGTATGGCGTTGAGGTGAGAAGAGTTGCCTAACTGACCTCTTGATGTGTTTTCTAGAAAAGAACTAGATTGGGATATATTTCCGGAGGTAATCTCATGTTCGGAACACCTCACCTTAGGACTGATTTTTCAAAACTCAAGTAGATTCATTCAGCAGATGTGTGCGAATGTAGATTTAAATTAATTTTATCATTTGGTTTGTCATGGTTGGCTTGTGCTTTGTAGTGGGCTTTTAGTTTAATTCAGGTTACTATTGTCTCACCATAACCTAATTCAGGTTTCTAGTTTGGATTAGACTAATTATCATTTTACTCAATATCTGTTTGTATTGTTCTCATTTGTGGGGCATTCAGGTCCGAATAATTTGAAGTTTATATGTTGTGGTTTAAATTTAATCAAGAGTGCTGACATTACTTTATTGTTGAACTCTTTTTAAGTTCCAGCTCGAATACAAAGAATGGCCCTATTTATGTTTTTAAATTAGGGTCACTAGTATTTTTTTTTGAGGGAAAAACTGATAAAGTGCCAATTGTATTGGAGGTTACTTATTGAAAATTAAATGAAGTATAATTCCAGAAGCATCTGTCATTAGTACATTTTTTTTTCAATTCAATCCAATAATAATATATCTTGTCTCTGTAATGACTTCATATATTACTTGAATAAGTATACATGAGAGTTTAAAATACAAAAATTAAAGTATCAATGTAGTATTTCCAACTAAAAATATCAGAGATAATAAAAAGGCTGGACATGTTGGGTTATAGCCATCCTGGCTTTGTTTGTTGATATTTTCGGCATGATTTTCAGGTTTAACTTATTTTAGATTTGTCAGATCATCGCTTGGTCGTTTTACCAGTTGGCTCAGTTCGTTCTTGTTTTCATATTTATATATTTCAATAACATATTCTGATAAAATGTTATCAGACCAGCTTCTATGATTAAAAAGAAAAATTGACGGAAGAGACTTAAGAGAGATGCTTAAAAATTTTTGACGGAAGAGAGGGACGTCGCGCGCCATAAATTTTGTCGCGCGAAAAAGTTTAGACAATTTCAACGATGCAGCAGTTCTTCCTCCCAAGCGACGATTTAGTGTTAGTATTTAGAATATTTCGCCAAAAAAAGAGGAAAAAAACATTTAGCATTAGGCAATAAGGACTCGGTTCTCGGTAGGATTTGCATCTTTATTTGGACGTGGGAAATTTTATGGTTTTAACTTTTAGTTATTATCTAATCTTTCATTGTATTAAATTAGTTTTTCCTTTTAAAAAATATTAAATTACTTCTATTTAATAAAAAAATCTAAATTAGTATTTAAAATTTTAACTATATCAAATAAATATTTGAATTCTTGAAAGAAACCAATTTGATCTTTAGATTAAAAAAACTAATTTAATTATTGAACTTTCATTTGTGAGGTGTCATTCTTTTAACTTGAATATCTCTTAAAAAATTTAAAGACTAATTTGGTGCAGATGAAAATTTAGGGTTCATTTTAATCTTTTTACGAAAATTTAGGAACAAAAATGAACTTTTACTTTGTATTTTATGTGAAAAAAAATTGGAATAAAGATAGTGAATTTTTCTATTAAATGAAATATAGATAGTGAAATTTTAGTTTCAATATATATTCGAAAAATTCATTTTGTTATATTATTTATTTAAAATTTGTGATGGAGATTAATTAACACATAGAGTGGCGGATCCAGCATCTTGAATAAGTCTAGGCACACTAAATAAATTATCAAAATTAATATAAACACAAATTCACAACAAAACAGTTTTAATATAAAATCATATTAAATTTCTTTTACTAATCCAATACTATTACAAAATACTGTTGCTTTTTACAACCACGAGTTTGATCAGCAAACTATAGTCAAAAGTTCTATAATACCTTTCTAATTTCTAGTCAAAAGTATACAAAGAAAACAAAATCATTATAATAGAAGCAATAATCCTCGATGTGTCTTCATGTTCTGAAATCTTTACATTATTGTCTCGTTAGTGACACAACTGAAAACATATTTTTCAATATACGTAATCAAATTATCATTCATCCATCCATCTCCCATTCGATTCCTTAAATGGGTTTTAACTATGCTCATAGCAGAAAATGCCCTTTCAACACTTGCTGTTGCAACGGGTAAAATTAAAACCAACTTGACCAACTTATGTACTAGCGGATAAAGCAATTTTTTCCTCTTCGCAACTAGTTTCTCAACAAGATCACCTATTCCATTTAGTTGCGAAAACTCACCATCACTTTGCACATCAAGTATATAACATTCAAGTTGTGACTCCAAAACACAAAGCTCTCTTCTAGAGAAGTCATTTGAGTAAAAATTAGTCAATTCAATCAACTTCATTTTATCAAACGCATGAAAGTTATTCGATGGATTTAGACATGACATACATCGAAATAACTCTGTGCTTCCTTCTGTGAAGCGATTATTGAGTTCTTGAAGTATCATGTCAATCACAGCATAAAAAAAACTCAACACAATAGAAATGTCGATTAATCATACCTTCAACCCGTTGCTGTGATCGTTTGGCAACCCACATGTCCTCCATATTCAAAACATCAATTTTAAATATAAAATGAAAAGACTGAACCTCATCCAACAAGGAGTCCCAACCATTATCTCGTAGGTCTTGCAAACGAAATTTCGCTATTGTAACCAATGACACCGCATTCATGATGTCTTGCTCCTTTCTTTGCAATGCTTGTGATAGCTCCTTAGTTATACCTAAAAATAAAATCAAATGTTATAAGAGCTTCTATCAAATTTGAAGCATTAGCTTTCTGTTTCCAATCTTCCCCCTTCTCCACAACATCCTTGAGCACTTCTAGAATAGAGTCAAACATCAAAAGTAAATTTACCATAGATTTATAATGTGAACTCCACCTTGTGTCGCCTGAACGTGCAAGACCAGTTTCTTGATTTAAGCCTCTTCCAGTTGGAAGGTCACCATCTTCAAGAGCCTCTTTTATCTTAGCAGCTTGCTTCTCACATAATTTGTCATGTCTTTTACATGAAGCCCCAACAATATTTTGCGCACTAGAAATCCAATTAAAAAGATGTGCAATGCGTTGATGGTTTGTAGCCACTACTATTAGAACAAGCTGGAGTTGATGTGCAAAGTAATGCACATAATAAGCAGAGCTATTCTCTTTCAAAATTAATGTCTTTAACCCGTTGAATTCACCTTGCATATTGCTAGCTCCATCATAGCCTTGCCCATGGAGACAGGAAAAACTTAACCCGTACTTACTAAAAAGCTCTTGAAGTGAGGCTTTGAGTGAGATTGCAGTAGTCTCTACCACATGGAGCGAGGTTATGAGCGATGTTTCGTCCTCTGATATGTTCATCAAGGCCCTTCTTACACTTCCAATTTTTATAACCCGTGATTGTAAAAGCATCTCCACCACCCTCTTGATTCTCCATCTTAAAAAGATAACAATACAAACAATATGCTGCATCCTTTTGTATACTATACTCCAACCATGAGGGATATTCATTGTACCAGGCTTTATTAAATCTCTTTAACTTATCCCAAAAAGAGTTTGAGGGAAATTATGCACGGGCTGACAGGGACCCCTTTGTAAATATTCTCTTCTTATTTTATCATGATCATTTGGATGATAATTGGACATGGGTGGTCGAAGGCCATGATCAGAAGGGGCAACAAAGTTCGATTCAAAAGCTAATATTGTTCTCTTACGGCATGGTTCTTGATCTTTAGTACCAAATATGGGTTTAAGTGCCTTCTTAAAATACCTATCCATAACTGCAAAAAATCTTATCAGCAACCTAATAATTTCACAATTTCAGCATTATAATAAGTTAATACTAGACAATATAATGAAGGAAATCCAAATTTAAGTATTCAATTTCTCAAGGTATGAGGTGAATGAGGTGAATGAACTTTACATTCAAATTTCTCAAGGTCGTCTAATCTGAGTAAAAGAAATAAAAAACTTTTGTTAAACACTCAAACCTAGTTACTAATGATACATCATACATCTTCCAGTTTTCTCTGGCATAACCATCATCATGATCGCAAATGTATATATGTTTAACAATTATTTTGTCAAAGCATTTTCTCATCCATTTCCTATTTCTCCTCTCCAAGATAATTGAATGATACAGATGAAATGTCTAAAATTCTAATTCTCCATAATCGAGTTCTAAATTGTAACATGTAAGTCATATACTGAGTTGTACCATATTATGGGCTTATGGCCGACCTAACTAAATTAAATTCTAAGTTCCCAAGTGAAAAATTCCATGTACTTTATGGGAATCAAATAAACCTGATTAGGAATAAATTAACCGACACTCGAATACTCAATCGAAGGAATAAATTAGGAATCAAAGATTACCTGAGTAATTTCGTGTAGCCGTGGGGCCATGGGAGGCGTTAGGCGACAGGGGCGGAGGTGTGACGCGGTAGCACGAAGGTGAGGCGCGGTCGCGCGGAGGTGTGACAGACTGACAGTGGCACAGAGGTCAGGAGGTGCGACAATGACGCGGAGGTCAGGAACGCTTATTTTGTGAACGAGTATGTGCGAATGGGTCAGAAGAATGAAAAGGAATATTAAGAGAGAACAATAATGGTTAGAGCAGAAAATGAGAGAAGAATTAAGAGTTGTGGGCTTCATTATTTCAATCTCAAAGTCTAGACGTTTACATATGGGAGACCCAACTTTTTAATCAAGCCCAAAAACTTATATAATTCCACCTCTATTTTTTCTGGGCTAGAATAAAAACTTTTTACTCGTATAATTTCGAAATTTAAGTTCAGACACTTAGGCCCTAAGCTTGCCTTGTGTGTGCATCCGCCACTGACACATGTAAGAAAGTTGCAATTACGCAAAAGGCGGACCCTGAACTGCAGAAGAGGGACAGCAGGAGAAAAAGGAAATACAGATAAACGGTGGGTTCGACGTGGCAGGAGGGATAGAGAAGTTCATGTGGCTTTCTTCCTCCTCTTCCTGCACTGTGCTCAGGAGACAACTCTTCCTGATCCGATCTCTCGGTGAGTCGTACACTTCGAGAACCTCTCACTGCCGAATGGAGAGAGCACACTGTTCGTCGATCTCCCCGCCCGAGGCCGATGCTGAAGGCGTTATTCGGAAGATAACTCCGGTTCTTGATCGAACCCGCTACAAAGGCCAAGCTGGTACTCTTGTTTCATCACTGTTATCCTCCTTTGAACTGAAGTTTGATTAATGTGGGGGTGCTTATGTAGGCGTTGTTACTGCATTTGTAGGTAAAATTGCAGTTATAGGCGGATGCCGCGAGTACACTGGTGCTCCCTATTTTACTGCTATATCCGCCTTAAAAATTGTTAGTTATTTCCTTTAGCTCAACATCTCTTGTTTCTATTGCGGTTGTTATGTTTTAATTCAGCAATTGAGGTAAGCTGGGAGCGAAATGGGTAAAGTTGACCCTTTTTAAGAATAAATTGCATAATTCATGGTAATCAAGGCTTAATTCGCTTCTGAATAAAGGTGTTTTTTATATATGTTGTTCCTGTCAAACAGAAAAGACTGTTAATAGTTGTGCACTACCTAAAATTTCAGCTTACTGGATATAAATTGAAGCACTTATTCTTAATTTTGTGGCA
>CAXKVV010001975.1:0-33925 GCA_964058805.1 Schoenoplectus triqueter
GGTTTCTTTGATTTCTTATTAGTTATATTGTAATATATTTTTAGGAAGTAATATCTAAATATCACTTAATAAGATTTAGATACATTGTTTCTAAAGCCCAGTTAGCCTTAATTGGGTCTGGAAAACTACTAGAGAGATTCTTGCGAAATGAATCATTTCCCCAATTCTCGGAGCCTTATCAAAAAAGCGTTGCGCTATGAACTCATTAATTTCTTTTTCTTTTCTGGTAAACTCATTAATTTCAAGACTGGCAGGACGTATATATATAGAGAAAAAAAATTTCTCCCTCCATCCTCAAATAATCTCTCCGCTATCAAGCGCTTATTTCTTTCAATTAAGTACGTATTAATTAAGTCTGACATTCCATATATATAATTTTTTCAATTAGATCTAACATGTAGTGCTTTCTTTTTGAATTCTCTCTTTCTTAAAACTTATAATGTTGAAATGTATTTCATATATTATAACTTTAATATTGAACATAAATTAGAATGTTGTGATATTAAATATATTATTAGGCTGATAAAATTATATAAAGATATATTTAAAGTATACTTGCAACTTTATGAGAAAATATTATTTTATAAAGTTTAATTTTTTCATGTTATTCAGTAAATAATTGAAAACAATCACATACTTCAGATAATCACATATAAATGATATTTAAATACCGAAAATACAAATACCTAAATAAGAAATCTAAATACCTAGATATTATACTTAAATACTCGGAACACATATCTAAATACCCAGAACACATTTATAAATACCTAAATAAGAAATCTAAATACCTAAATATTATACTTAAATACTCAGATACATATCTAAATACTCAAAACAAATATCTAAATACCCATAACACATTTATAAATACCTAAATAAGAAATCTAAATACCTAAATATTATACTTAAATACTCAGATACATATCTAAATACTCAGAACAAATATCTAAATACCCATAACACATCTATAAATACCTAAATACGTAAGAACATATATCTAAATACCCAAAATACATATCTAAGTACATAAGTAAGAAATCTAAATACCTAGATAATATATGTAACTACCCATAACACATATCTAAATATCTAGAACACATATCTAAATATATAAAGAAGAAATCTAAATACTTAGAATATATATTTAAATATCTAGGATAAATATCTAAACACCCAAAATATATATCTAAATGTCCAGAATACATATCTAAATACATAAGTACGAAATCTAAACACCTAGATATTATATCTAATTATATATAATATATTATTATGCATGCATGACACATATCTTAATAACTAACAGAAGTAATTATATAAAAATAGAAATCTAAATACTTATAATTTTTTTAAATATTACATATATATATAGAGTCCGACTATGGTGCTTTGCATAGCACAGAGGCGTTGTGTGTTTTGCATTTTATTTTTAATTTCAAGTCAGAATTAATCGATCCGAACCGTTCAATCTAATCTTCATATAAAAATCTATTAGTAAATCAAATTTTATATTTATTAGAATTGTTTTGCTATTTTTTCTGATGAGGAGAAAAATGACTTCATCTGAGAATTTTGGTTCATCCAAAAATGATAGTTTCCCCTTATCCAAAAAAATAACAAATAAATTTCAAAAAATATAAAATTTGGTTTACTAATAGATTTTGATATGGAGATTAGATTGAGCGGTTTGAATCGATCATTTTGACTTAAAATTAAAAATAGAGCGCAAATCACACAACGTTTTTGTACTTTGTAAAGCACCATAGCCTAATTATATATATATATATATATGTACAATATAATTATATAGAACACGGGATTGGCGTTCCGGAAATTATAAATTATCACATGCACTTTTGTGCTAATGGTCTATATACTGCGGATTAAAAATCGTGTGCGTGCTTAAAGGAAAAGTTCGTTATGCGCAGTTGAGTGAAACTTTCTGAAAATAAAAAGTCATTTATGAATTTTTTTTTAGAATTATCACTGGAATATTGTTAATCGCGTCCATATAAATAACCATCTTGGATCAGAATTTATCAATACCATACCATAGTGGTCAAGTCTAAAAGGGAAAATTAGTTCCAACTATGGCAGATGGAAGCAGTGGCGGATTCAAATAGAGACAAGCCCGTGCTTGTTTTTCAAAAACAATTTTAATAGTAGTAATTTTAATCTTTAATCCTACTAAAATATAGCTCAAAAATAGTTTGATAATAGTAATTTTAATCTTTAAACCTACAAAAATATAGCTCAAATCTTTTTGTAACTGGGTTTGAGTAAGAAATTGAGTTGAAATTTATCAAAAAAGCTGGCTCAGCCTGGGAGGGTAAGATGTTTGCCTGATAACAATGATGAGTTCTGATATATATCAGATCAATGAAAAAAAAAGAAAGCGGCACAATAAATCATAAAATCAGACCAGCAGAATTATTGACCTGTACCAGTACCAGCAGACCATCTGAACCAGAAAATCAATAAACTGGCGAAACCTCAACCGTGTTAATAGGACCGATGCTATACCAGAAAAATGGAATTGTATCTGTCCAGTTTAAGCAACAAGGTTTTAAGTGGAATATAATCACTAACAACACCTTGCTGACGTACCTAAACAGCCGATGACGTACTCAGGGGCGCATTTACGGGTGCTGGAGGAGGGCGGCCCTCCCCTCCAATCTCACGGGAATTACACATCGAGATTAAATTTATTATATATTTTTGTTTCGTGCGGTGTAGCATCCCTCTTAATTTATTAATTTCAATGTTCTAATAATGTATACCTACATCTCGGCCCCCTCTTCATTCTAAAATTCTAGCTCCGCCGATGAACGTACCAGTTCCAAAAGATAGAACAAAATGTGCATTTAGAAAAATTTTGTCGCTTTTTATTCAAGGAATGAAGCAATTAATTATAAACACCGAGACAAGTAAAGGGATTGGAGCTGTTAATACTTTAATAGAATGCGAGAAAATTAAATGACCAGGGCAAATTAAGAAGCCGAAAAATAATATAAAAGCCCCAAGAGAAAAAATAAGGAAAAAAAAGGCTGAAAAAAGAATGCCTACGGAAAGTCGTTGAAGCATACGATCATTAAGAGTTACTTCACGTGCCATCTCACCTTAAATATTTTTTATACAAATTAATGCTAATTGTAATATTCTAACTGTACCATGTCCATGCATCCTTATTTAAATACAATCATGATTAACTCAACCTATTAGGCTTCATACTCGTACGTAATTTTGAAAAATAAATATGACATTGTAAGTTTTTGAGAGAAAATAATGTAATTTCCAAAATTTTAAGGGATATACATGAAATTCCGCCTTTCAATTGTAATAACCTTGCCAAGTTATATATATATATATACTTGTTTCTAACCAGCCGGCTTTTGGGGAATTTGTTATTGTGCCATTATTTTTTTTCCGGAAAGTTCATCAAGTTCCAATAGTCTTTACATGACATCATTAAAAAATGATGAATTATTTTTCTAGCATGAATATGAAATTATTTATGTTTTCAAATTATCTTTAATGTAGCATTACATTTTGAATTGATGATTCCTTGTATAGGAATATATATGAGATGGTATTATACTTAGAATGAACGAGACAAGCTTTACTTACAATATCCCTCTCCCAGTGTTCATTGGGGTTTGAACTTGTGACCTTAACGGTAACAACAGTGTCACTGATTATCTGTACTAGATACCATGTTCATTAAACATGATTTTTAAAATGAACTATTTTAGACTTTTAGTGAGTAATTCTCACAAAATACCATCTCATATTTTTACCGTTGCGTTAAAGAAATAATTTAAGTATGAACAGAGGAATAGATTAAGTTGTATTGATTCATTAAGACCAAGATTAAGCATATGGTACGATAAAAAGACTTGACTAATTTATTTACTTTTCTATTGAGCATGTACATATATAAATAGTCGCTAGTCCAAGCCTACCCATTGCAAATTTGCAATCCTAAAAATTTGAGTCCTCTCATTCCTTTGAAAACAAGGTAATAGCAGAATGCATGTTTGCAAACAAAATTCAAAATAGAGAATTACACCAATTCTAATTCTTCAGAATAAATTCTAGTTATGCCTAAAAACAATATAACTAACATTGGTTATTCTATTTGGTTATTTCATTTTCCTCTTTTTTTAATAATAGAAAATTAAAAAAAAATCACATGATATAACATTATTACGGTGTTTTTTTGACGGACTAGCTTGATCAATTTTTTTTAGGGTCCGATTACTTACTCCGATCAACTCTTATTTTCACAATGTATTCCGAGACGATTCAGCCTCAACTTCATTTATATTTATATCTATACTATTATATAAAGGACCTAAGAATTGAACGGATCTATATTTTATCATTTCCTTCAAATTTTTTATATCCCAAAATATTCCTCATATAATAATTTACATTAATTTTGACTAATCAGACGAACATGATAGCATCCATTATTTTGTATTCTTCTCTATTTTTTTGTCATATAAGAGGAAGAAAATTAAAGGTTGAGAGAAATCATACGAGATTATATCTAATATAATATTTATAATTAATTTTGTAATTGATCTTGCATTTATTGATTTTTTTCATATTAAAATGACGTATGTGATATTTTTTTTATATCTAAATAAAAAAATTCGCTGCAACCTAATGCACGGCTAGTTAGATCAGAATTTTCAAGTCTCATGTGAAAAATTTAAAATACGTTTGGGGTACAAGTACCAATAAATTGTAGTCTTGTTCATGGTTACAATCAGAAGATCATTTTCAGAATTTTTTTTGTTAATGTCTTCTATATCTGATAAGTGGGGCTCTTTATTCATACCAGAATTAAAATATAACCCCTATGATAATAGCCCAAATTAATAATTTGGATCAGTAAAATTCTTAGGGTTCGTTTGGCAAATCAAGAAATAGTTTTGGAAGAGTGATAGAATAGTGTTTTTTTGGAAGAGTGGTAGAAGAATGATATTCTTGACTATTCGGAAGAGCAAAAATATCGTTTGACAGTTGTTAGTCAGAATGGTTAAAATATGAATAATTATTATACTAATAATGATGATGATAATAATAATAGTAAGATAATAATAATAATAAATTAATTAAAAATAATCATAATAAATAATAATATTATAATAGTAATATAGTAAAAATATAAACATAATCATAATATAGTAATATAATAATAAAAAATTATAATAAAAATCATAATTATAATAATATAATAATAATAAGTAATCATAATTTTAATAATATAATAATCATAAGAATAATTATTATTATTATGGTCATAATCATAATAATATAACCATAATCATAATCATAATAATATAATAATAAAAATATAATCATAATCATAAAATAATTATAAATAATTATAATTATAATAATAATATAATAATAAATTAATCATAACTATAATCATTATAATAATATAATATAATATAAAAAATAATAATAAAGTAATAAAAATTAATCATAATAAATAATAATATTATAATAGTAATATAATAAAAATATAAACATAATCATAATATAGTAATATAATAATAAAAAAATATAATTAAAATCATAATTATAGTAATATAATAATAATAAATAATCATAATTTTAATAATATAATCATAATATAATAATCATAATCATGATAATAATAATTATAGTCCATAATAACATAACCATAACCATAATCATAATAATATAATAATATAATATTAAAATTATATTTATAATGATAATAAATATATAATAATACTAACGGTAATGATAATATAATAACAATAATGATAATAATAATTTAATAATAATAATATAATGATAATAATAATAAATAATAATAATAATCATAATATTAATATAATAATAAATTATAATCATAAATATAATATAATAATATAATAATACTAAATCATAATCATAATCATAATATAATAATATAATATAATATAATATAATATAATATAATATAATATAATATAATATAATATAATATAATCAAACAATAATCGCTATTCTGACGAGAGCTAATCCGGTATTCCACCTATAAGTTGGTATACCGGATTAGCACTATTCCGCACTCTTCTACTTAGTCTAAAATTCGTTTGGCAAATTAATTCGTCGAAATAGTAATTTTATTTCTATTTTTTACTATTCCATGATGTGCCAAACAAATCCTAAAATTCTGTGAGGATAGAACTCCACCTTCTCCATTCCTCCTCCACCCAACATTTTTCTCAATTTTTCTCTCACCACAGCAGCAATTGTTGGCAACACTTTCACAACATTCATTGGTGGACTTATTTGAGAGTTTCAATTCGACGATGGATCTTAGTAAATCATGCTTAGGATAATCTCGTCATCACCGTTATAAGTTTTATTTTTGTATTTCGTTAATACTTTTCGATGTAAATTTGAAAATACATTTATTAGGGTTTTTTTGTGATAAGAACTATAAATATGATACTGATCAATATTTATCATGATGTGAGATTCTTAACACAGTAATAAGTGTCAACTACACAATTGATTAATTGTGTGGCTTACACCATATCTGTGTCCAATAAAAAAAAACAATTCAGGATTGATCTGAATTTTTAATTCAGATCAAGCCTTCGATCCAATCCTCTATGAGATGAGAATGAAATGGAGGAGAAAAAATAAAAAAAATTGATTCGAATTAATAATTCGGACCATCATATCTAGCTCGAAAAAAAATTCAAATCATACTTATCCATTGTAAAAACCACCATCACGTTAGATCATGCGATTTTGTTTTTCTATTATTAAAAAAATAGGCATTTTCTGAGTATTTGTCGGATGACTATTTTCGGTTTTAAGTTAGGAAAAAAAAAGGTCTCAACTCTCAATCGTGGCAGTGCTCGCGCCACTTGGCACAATGTCAAAATAACGACACGGACAATTTCATTTCTCTCAGAAATCGGATAATGCTGGAAACAGTCTTCGTGTAAATTGGTTCGGGTACAAAACAAAACAAACCCAAATTATCATATGCACTCTGCCCGGTACAATATAGAAAACAAGGGTATAACCAATCAGTTTATTTTGTGAGATTACAGATAACTTATTTTCCCTAGTGTGGAAGATGCTTCAACATAAATTATTACATCGGTTTAGACCAAGTGTTTTAACGGGGACGGGTTGCTATGATAAACTGACCCGAACCCGTAATAACTTTTTATAACTCTAGGTTTTGGTTTGTCACCATGTCTGATCCACTCCTTTCCTCCCCTTGCCAATGGCCATGGGACGCCAGGAAAATTAAGAGAACTTCTATTAATTAAACATGAAGAGAGAGAGTTTTAGGCGTGGTCTAGCATTGAATAAAGGGAGTATTAACATGGATGCCAATTGAGAATTGAGACGGATTAAGATAATAATAATTGTTTTGTCATTGGTATTTTTTTTGTTATACATTTTGTTTAGTATGTGCATGAAATTTTGTTATACATCTTGTTTAGCATGAGCATGAAATTTACTAAATTAAGTTTTTTTTTCCAGAGTAGGTTGATTAGTTCATTTAGCTTATGCAAATTTCCTCGATGCTGTTCTCTTATTTTTTTTGTAATATAATATTTATATTTAGTATTTTTTTAGCTGACTATAAGGAGGGTTGTTAAACCTATATTAGTAAAAAAAATTGTTGACCGGGATGATCCCACATCAGATGTTTTGCTATATGATTAAAACTTGATTTTTTTATGTTCAATGTTATGACTTAAAAATTAGCGTATAAATTATATGTATTAATACCAAACCACAGTTAATTTATTAAATTTGGATTGCATTGAAGATTACTATAAAATTTGGCATGAACAACTTGACAACAATAAAAACCAACAAATCTTTCATATGTTATGAATTTATTATACCAACAAATACAACTATACAATGATTAAATTTCCATCCGACCACATATTTTTGTGAATGCCCTAAAAAACCATTATAGTTCTGGCACTATAAAACATACTTTACATACACAATTATTTCTTTTTGAAAAGTAGACAAATATAATTATAGTTAAGGCTGTACAAATTACTTATGACTCATGACTCGCTCGTAGGTCGTTTGAATTTTAGCTCGTCATAATTCAAGTTGAATTTGATTTGAGTTAAATATAACTCGAGCTGACTAGCCTGTATATTTTCTAACTCAAGTATAAACTAAAGTTAGCTCTCTCGACAACTCATAAACTGACTCATATACTTAGACCTGTCATATTTTATATTTCTATTTAAATATAATTTATATTGTTTAAGTTTATTTGGTTATGTAATATGTTTATTATTATGCAATTTATTTATCTGTTATATAAATTATTTGTTATTTATTTTAATTTATCGATTATTATTTTGTCCACATATCAAAGTATATCCAGTGGCAGTGAACCACAATTTCATATTGGCAAGCAGACCAAGTGTTTGGAGAATATTTCAATTTGGGAGCCGAATCACAGTCCCTCTCTCTCTCTGCTCCCCCACTCATTTGCCTCTGTTCTATAAAAACGAATAGCCGCCGCTGATACCAGGCTTCTCTCGTTCCCTTTCAAGAAAGCGCAAAACCCCACAGGAAAACTAACCCATACGGCCATACCTCAATTCGGTTAAGAGGGAAGACAGAGAACCAAAACAAGCGTTCGCGCAAGGAATCATATCTCATCCCAATCTCCAGTTCATTCTGATTCGATCTCCGTTTGATCCGACTTATTCCTTCCGCTTCTCCGGTCAGCACGATCACCATTCGGTGAGCGCCTTCTTCTGTTTGTGATTCTCTTAAGGATTAGGGTTTTGGAATGGCGTCGGAGGATGTGGTGGGGAAAAGCACCGGCGAGACAGCTGTCTCTCGTTTCGTGAATCTCGCGGATGAATCCAAGGCGAGCCACGCGGTGTTCACCGTATGCAAGTCTCTCTTCGCTGGTGGCGTGGCTGGTGCAGTGTAAGCTCTTTGCGTTCCCTCTTGTATCTCTCTGAATTGGATTGGTGTGCCTTTCTTTTTATTGGTACTATAATTCATAAAAGGCACGGATTTTTTTTTTGGATTTATGATAGTGGTGAAAACTGTTTTTTTTCCTTCTTGTGGAAATAAAAAGGTTGCCTGAAATTGGTTCCGATCTTCATTTGGTTAATATTTGCAATGTCAACCTGCAATTCACTTATGTTGATTCGTAATATGTTATTCGCGGAATAACTAATTGGACATTTTCTTGATTAGTATGCGTCTTAATTGAGGTTCTCCATGCGCTAGTATTAAGACCGGGTTAAACAGTGTTAAACAAGCTTTTCTAAAGTTATGTCGCTCTTGTCTTTCCAGACAGAACCTGGTTCTTGCTTCAACTCCTTAAACACTTAATTCTTAATATGAGTCTCCATTTTCTTTTGATTATTATATAATTTATTTATCCATATAATGAATTTGGTATGCTTATCAATATCCAATTGTTGGTGCTTCATAGAATCATGCTTTCAAGGTGATGTCATTTGTTAGATATTGAAATGGAATTTATGGTGATAGGTACACATCATGTCACAAGTGGGATGTTGTGGAAAATAGTCCGCGGATGTTCTATCCAGTTGTGTGTCCAAAGTAATTATTTTCGTTTTGTGGGGTTGCTGCATCTTTAAATAAAAGTTTGTGAATTGGTGATTGAATCTTCCAAATGTTTGGTTTATAGACAAACAATAAAGTAAGAGTTAGTTAGTGCAGGATCACTTATGGTGATTTGTATTGTATTCCTTGACCAAGTTGTCATTTCCCAACTAATCATACTTAATGAAGATTGCAACCTATTTTGATATGTACATTATCTGGGCCTTTTATGTTGTTTCCTTCTTTTCGTGTCACTTGCACGTATTTTATTATCGTCCTTGATCTTAACTGCTCATGCTGAAAAAGTGAAAAGTACTTTTCTGTTTGTAGAATTTTTTGTTGGTGTTATTTTTTTCTTGTAAATGAACTAATCAATCAAATGTATATTTCCTTCACAAGTAATCTAACCAAATTGAACTATTGTACTTTTCATATAAAATATTATTGGAACCACTAACTGATTTTTTTCATATGCATTTTTATTTTAATCATTTGCAGTTAATTTTTTGTTTACTAACCAATTATATATATATGTTATTTATGGTAACCTTTTTCTTCTATGTAGGTCCCGTACTGCAGTAGCTCCACTTGAACGGCTAAAAATCTTGCTCCAGGTATGATCTCTCTCTCTTACACACACCAAAAAAACTTGATAGTAGGTGCCAAGCAAAATTTCATTAATTGAAAAACAAAATTACATCTGTATCATCTCTCTCTAGGTCTTCCATCATCTGTCTCTCAATCATTTGACATTGTATCATTTCAGGTTCAAAATCCCCACAACATAAAGTACAATGGTACAATTAAAGGCCTCAAATACATTTGGAGAACTGAGGGGCTCAGAGGCCTTTTTAAGGGAAATGGTACCAATTGTGCCCGAATTGTACCAAATTCAGCTGTCAAATTCTTCAGCTATGAAGAAGCATCCAGGTTGGGTTTTACTCTATATTTCCAATTTAAGCATCCTTCTTAAGCGTTGATTATTGTTTCATATAGAAATTATTAACCTCTCAATACTACTGCTACTTGCTTTGCTACATATTTTTGGCAGAGGGATTTTGTGGCTTTATCGATGGAAAACAGGGAATGGTGCGTAACTCTTTTTTTATTTCTGATTTAATGTTATAATATTTTAAGCATGAATCTTAATTTTAAGGAACTCAGAATTTTAGCAATTTATATCTACTTTTCAAAATAGTTTTTATAAAGAGCATAAGATATCTGTTTCATTTATATCCATTGAAATTAATATTACAGAAACATCCATCACTAGTCCTTTTTGTACTCTGTTGCAACAAAAATGTTCGGAATTGTATGGATTTTCATAGTCTAATTTGCTAATTAATGATAGATTTTAACAATTGCTATATGATATAGAATTATGTTAAATTAAAAGACATAAAAGTTTTACTGTTTAATAAGGCCATATTTCTGACTTTAATAATACCTATAGAGGATGCTCAACTGACTCCAGTGTTGCGGCTCGGTGCTGGTGCATGTGCTGGTATAATAGCTATGTCTGCCACTTATCCCATGGACATGGTCCGCGGAAGGATTACAGTCCAGGTGAATCTTTTTAGAAATCTTTGTATCCCTTGACAACCAGTCTCCCAAATATAGGTAGTTGTTTGTCACAGTGTGATTCTTTGTTGGTCTGTTAGGGCTAATTGTTCCAAGCTGAGGTTTTCTCAAGCTACTTAGGATCCAAACATTAGTGTGTTATGTAGCTGCTCCTTTCAATAGCTGTATGTCAGGTATAACATTGTAATTGAATCTGTTAACTGCCGTTCACTACTGTCTACTGATAGTGATATTGGTGTTATGGTTTCCCTTCTTTTCAATTTGTTATACTCAGTGTATTGCTCAATCTTTTTATTGCTTCCTTGCTCTTTCATGGCTGTTTACCTTCTTTGTGTTTGCATATTTTACAGACTGAGAAGTCACCATACCAGTACAGAGGCATGTTTCATGCATTAAGCACTGTGTACAGGGAAGAAGGCTTCCGTGCTCTCTATAGAGGATGGCTTCCTTCTGTTATTGGAGTGGTATCTCCCTCCCTCCCTCCCTCTCTCTCTTTCACACAAAATTTTCAAGTTCCTTATCATTATGGAGTTCAGGATGTTAAAGTTAGTCTATGTTAAAAATTGTAAAATTTGGAGTACATGTTTTACAACATCAAGATCCTGAAGGATCAGTACTTCCAATTGATTACAATGAATCTAGTGTTGTGGTTGTATTCATTTTCAGGCATCTTCCATCTTAAAGAGTGCTGATATTAATGAATTTTGGTATGTATGGTTTACATATATCAAGATCAAGTGTTTCATGCATGTTGTTTGCTATTGAATTTTTAATTGGTATTACTGCCGAAGTGAAACTGTGACATAACAGAGAGCATCATATATAGGAGTGCTGGTGTTCCTGAAACAATAATTGACCATGTTCTTATTACCAGTTTATTATCGCCAACATTATTTGTATAAATCATTTTCTTCCAGCTCTTTTATGAAATATAATGTGCATCTTATATATAAAGTTCCCCAGTTTTAATGTAAATAATCTCAACTGATGAAGTTTGTATCAATATAAAAATTACATAGGTAAATACTTAATTAGCTTTTAATTATTTGTGAATTGAGAAATTTTGTGCATTTTTGTGCTTTTTATTATTTGTGAATTGAGAAATTTTGTGCATTTTGTGGTGCTTCTCGTTCAAGCAACTATTATTGCTATAAATATTTTCAAGGAAAACAAATGAAAACATCCATTCTTTTCATTCCTGTTCCTCTTCATATCATTTTGTTTTGTTTTTGTTTCTTTTCAAGGTAAAAGAAAAGTCTATTTAAAAGTATCAATCAAACAGTGTTAGTATACTAGTTTCTAGTAGAACAATTACTTTTTTATTTTTTATTTTGGTGCAGATTCCATATGTGGGACTAAACTTTTCTGTTTATGAGACACTCAAAGACCGGCTCATGCAGTCGGAACCCTTCGGATTAGTAAATGAAGATGCAAAGGAGTTGGGAGTGGTGACAAAGCTGGGATGTGGTGCTGCTGCAGGCACAGTAGGCCAGACAGTGGCCTATCCACTCGATGTCATCCGCCGACGCATGCAAATGGTCGGCTGGACCAATGCTGACTCCATTGTCACTGCCGGTGCCCATGGAAAAGAGCCTCTTCAGTACTCGGGCATGATTGATGCATTCAGGAAGACTGTGCGCCATGAGGGCTTTGGAGCTCTGTACAAGGGTCTTATTCCTAACTCGGTCAAGGTAAAAATTTGATTTGCTTCTTTGATTTTTGTTATTAAATTGAGGAATCCTGATAAGCGGCACAACTAATATTCACTACAAAAGCCTACCTAAAACTGAAAAATTATTTTGTTTAGTTCAAACTTGGGTTACTACATGTTCCTTTTGCACTACAATTTGCATTTGGCTAGTAGTAAAGTCAAGTCATGGTGACTTAAAGTGCATTAAGTTGCTTTGTTGCACCATGGAAGTAGTTTGAAGCACTTTAAGGTGAAACAAATAGTTTTTAATTTGCATTGGTGGCATTAGATAGCTATGTTGGCCTCATGCAGCAGAGGTGATTTTGGGGATTTTTTTAGCCATGGCCCAATGCCACCTGATTCTGCTGGGTTTTAGGGCAGCAGATGTAACCTTCCAGTTGGGTTATGGCTGTGAGTTGTGACATTATTAATTTAGATGGTTGAGCTGCAAAGTTTTTCCTTTTAGAGTGCAAAATGTCTCAAACTTGCATAGCACTGCGTTTTGGAAAGATGCATTCTCTGAAAGAATCATGGAAGTTTGTACTATGATTCAAGACGTCAGAGTCAAGATCAGAATCTGAAATATCAAAAAAATAAATTTCTAAATTTGAAAGTTCCAAAATTCAGTATATAATTTTAGTGCAGGTCCACTGATGGTACTTTCTATTTTGTTCAGGTTGTCCCATCAATTGCCATCGCTTTTGTGACATACGAATATGTGAAGGATGTGCTTGGCGTAGAGATGAGGATATCAGATTAAAGATTTAAGTGTGGATCTTTATTTTTGTAGGGTTCTGACTTGTAGCTTTTTAGTTGGTGCGGTAGTTTAAAAAGTCAACTTGGAGATGCATATATATTTCTGTAGAAGGGAAGGTTGAAGGCGTTCTCTGATTTGTGTTGATAATAGTCAACAATTTGTTTTCAGCTGTATTTGTGGCTGAACAGCTTTCTTCTTGTTGTGGCTATTTGCAATAAAAGAAAATTATTTGGTCTTGCAATTATCTTTTACTGATCTGTTGCAGAATTCTATGTAGTCTAAAAATCTGAATTGGGATGTGCCCTTTTTGTAATGCCTTATTATTTTAGTATTTTCCTATTGTCTGTATTTTTAAAGATATAACGATGTAATTATGCAATATAGTTTGGCGATGTCAAGGCTATTGCATTATAGTGCTATTCGTTTCTATAAGCAGGTTATCTAAGTGCATCAGACTAGAATATCAGAACACCGTATTATGGTTGCACCTACGTACTATAGCCTACTAAGAACACAGTTATGCATCCCAAGTTACTATCAAATGTTTCAGAGGCATTCACCAGATATACCCCTTCACAACCTAGCAAGTGTTATTTGCACCATCAAAATCATTCAAAATATAGTAACATTTGTTTCCACTAACATGTGCAATGTGAAACCCATTAGCCCGGCAGTGACAGAGAAAACAGCACAGATGACCAGCCCAGTTATAAATTAATTTGGGTTCAGTGCAATCTAAAAATTGTCAGAAAGCTAACCAGTAACTAGGATCCTGAACCCAGTTACACAGGACTTCCCCAGAAAACCCTGCAATTAGGTGATCAAAGCAATCGCGTTTATTTTAGCTCCCTGAGACCCTGACTAATAGAGCAGAAAATACATGAAAAAGAAAAACAATACGATGTAGCTCCTTATTTTGACTCCATCCAATATGTTTGGAATTTCCAGCCAAATATAATGGCAAGTAACTACAACACAATAACATGTCTATAGGCAAAATCTAATGCGGAGGAAACAACAAAGCAGTCATCTTGCATTACATGATCATTTTCATTTTTATGTACCAATTCAGAGAGATTAAATTTCTACTTGAAATGCAATTTTCTTAAACTAACGCCGAGTTTGTTTGGAAATTGCAATGAGAATATTGCAATTCTCACGGTAGTACTCTATCGCCGTGCAAAGCTGCCTGATCACCTCCCTTTTCTCTTCATCTTTCAAGTTTATCTCCATTTCCTCCACCTTAATCCTGCTCTCCAATTCCACCAATCTACTCTTCATTTTTTCTTTCTCAGAAAGTTCTTCATCCAAATTTCTCTTAAAAAATTTTAACTCCTCATTTAGCTCCAGAACCCGTGAAACGACAATGGAGAACCTAGCATCAAAAATTGATTTCAGTTCTTTAATTCTATTCCCTAAGGCTGAGATTCCGACCTTAGCATTTTCCTCTGTTTGTACAAGGTGGTTTTCTAGAAAATTGAGCCTTGCAATCATTTTTGACATTTTCCCCTCGAGTTCCTGCACTTTTGAGTTTAGACCTTCCTCCAACTTCTTGGAATTCTCCTCTTTATATCTGCACTCGGTTTCAGTGATTTTGAGCTTTTGATTCGCCAACCTCAGCTGCACTTCAAGAGCTTGAAGTTGAACATTAAATTTTACAGTTTCCCCCACAGAAAGTGCAAGTTTCTCTTTTAGGCCTAGACAAGTTTCTTCCAAACTTTTTAGCTCTCTCTTTTGTTCTGTGTTTACAGACTCCAATGCAGAAATATTCACCATGGCACCCACATATGCATCTCTCAGTTCCTTGCAAGTAGAAACTACCTCTTCAAAGCAGCATCCGATGTCAGATACATGGGCTTCTTGATTGATAATTTTGCCCCTCAACTTCTCCTCCCATTTCTTAATCAGAACTTGGTTATCCAGGTATTTCACCAGAATTAATTTCACCTCCTCTTCAACTTTCAACTTTTCAATAGATAGATTCTCAATCTCCCCTTGAAGTTCTAAATTTGCAAATTTTGCTTCTTCTAAACCTTTCTCTGATTGCCGCAAGTGCATCTCCACTCCGTCTTTCTCTTCTTGCAATAGATTAAGTTTGTCTGTTAAATTATCTATTCCATGTTCCAACTCAGATTTAATTGCATTCAATTTGTCTCTTTCATCTGTCAAACCCTGCAATTTCACCTCCCTCTTTTCTACAGCAGTTGCAAGTGAAACATTTTCATTTTCTTTCATTTCCAGAACTTGTTTCAACTCAGCCTTCTCTATTGATTCTTTTTCTAGCTTCGCATGTAGGTCACCATTGGCATCAAATAACTTCTCTCTGTCATCCTTCACCTGTTCACATTTTAGAGTAAGTTCACTCACCATACTCTCTTCTTCTTGCAATTTAATACATAACCGATCCATCTCCTCTTGCATATTATTATTTTCTGTCTCTACACTAGCCAATTTGCTACTCAACTCTTCTACCCTTGTATTAGCTCTTTCCAGCATTTGTTTCAAACTCTCCCTGTCCTCCTGAGCTTCATTGATTTCACACAGAAGCCTAGAATTTGTAGATTTTAGTGTTTCCTTCTCACTATTTGCATCATTCAATTGCCGGTTCAGATCAGCCTCATGCTGGCTGATTTCCTCCATTTTTTGGTTCAAATCTGACACCTCGTCTCTCAACTGGTCCATTTCAAATTTTGATTTTTGCACAAATTTCTCATTCTCTTCACAAATTACTCTCAACCGTTCATGTAAAGCACCATTCTCATTTTCAAGGGTCTCCATCCTTTCTAAGTTCTTCTGCAGATTGGAAATCACCAAATCCTTTTCCTCCAATTCTTCTTTTAATTTGAAGGTTTCCTTTTGCAGCTGATCATTCTTAATTTCAGAAACCTCCAATGTTTTCTCAACCTGGCTCAACTGGCTGAAGGCCTCTTTTTTTTCTACTTTTAGCACCTGGTTTTCTTCAGAAACCGTCTCCAGTGAGTCTTTCAAATTTGAAATAACTAATTCTTTTTCCTCTGCCTCCTTTCCCAATTTCAAAATCTCTTGTCTAGCCTCCTTATTTTCTAATTTCAGCATCTCATTGTCTCTGCAAGTGCTCTCAACTTCTTTTTTCAAATTCGAAATAACTGTTTTTTTCCCCTCTGCCTCCTTCTCAAATTTCAGAATCTCTTGTTTAGCCTCCTTATTTTCTAATTTCAGCATCTCATTTTCTCCACAGATAATCTCTATTTCTTTTCTCAAATTTGAAATAACTGATTCTTTTTCCTCTGCCTCCTTCCCAAGTTTCAAAATCTCTTGTCCAGCTTCCTTATTTTCTAACTTCAGCATCTCAGTTTCTCCAAAGATGCTTTCAACTTTTTTTCTCAAATTCAAAATAACTGACTCCTTTTCCTCTACCTCCTTTTCAAATTTTAAAATCTCTTGTCTAGCCCCCTTATTTTCTAATTTCAGCATCTCATTTTCTCCACAAATGCTCTCAATTTCTTTTCTCAAATTCGAAATAATTGATTCCTTTTCCTCCACCTCCTTTTCAACTTTCGAAATCTCTTGTCTAACCTCCTTATTTTCTGATTTCAGTATCTCATTTTCGCCACCAACACTCTCAACTTCTTTTTTCAAATTCGAAATAACAGATCTTTTTTCCTCCATTTCTTTTTCCATGTTGCTAATCTCTTGTTTAACCATTCTATTTTCTATTTTTAGCGCCTCATTCTCTCCAGAAACATTCTCCAGTTTATCATCCAAATTTCTAATTACAGCATCTTTCGCCTCCAACTTAGCCACGAGAGGGGCATTTTCATCCAGCTCTGAATCTGAAGAGTCAGAGCTGGATGAACCGTGCTTCGACTGAAGGTCAGTGTTTCTTCTCTCCTTCGGACTCATCTTGTTCTTTAATTTTCCAATCAAATGGTCATAGTTTTGGTACAAGGCTTGATAACCACTATGAAATTCTTTTATGACAGAAGACAGTTCGGATTTATAAACTGAATCAAGGGAATACTCTGGGGTGTCATCCCCTATAAGCTTCAGTATTTTATCCAAGTTCTTCTCCATTTCTGATGAGAAAGGAATAATCAAAAGTGTTATTTACGACAACAATAATAAAATTTAATTCCATCTACATATTATTCAGCTTTTAGCACAATTAATTGTAGTCAATTATGGTTAAGTTTCAAGATATGCATGAACTATTCATGTCACCTGAAGATGAGTTCTTTAAGGTGCTCAGTATTCTTTTTTCTTGTACCATTTTGTATTTTCTTTTGTTCCCTACACTTGTCAGTTCAATTTCAAGCTATAATCAAGATAGATTAAAGGTCAAGCTGCGGGCCGGGATCTAGTTCTGTAACCCAGGCTATAAAGGGTTTGATTGGAGTTTGGATGTCATCAAGATGAAAGGATTTTGTCCCTGGTTTCTAATATAAAATAACCTTAAGCAGAAATTTGAAGTGTTAACCATACTACATGCAATAACATCTAACACACGTTCTCTATAATCGAATTTTCAGAGTAGATTCAAAGATGGTATAGTAGTTACCTTTTTTCTTTTCCAGCACATCAGAACTATCAGAATGAACGTTGGTCCCAACAATGGATGACAAGAAGTGCTCAATTCGGTGCTTCCTTGTCATGTTGAACAAGTAACACCTTAAAAGTGATACTTCCCTGCTTAAAGCAACTCTTTCGAAAGGCAAGTCCTTTTGTTGAGTTTGCTTATGAAATCCACTGCCAAGGGATACAAATAATAACATATTTGTTAACATTCCCGCTATGTGCATAAAAAATATGCAAGAACAACTTTATAGGCAGTTTAAACTGGCATCAGACACTCCAGTTTCTGGAGTGTTTCTCTCAATACCAACCTAAACAAATCTTACGAAAATAAACAAAAATGACAAATCAAAACCCAACAACAAAAACAACAAAGTCTTTAATCCCAAATAAATTGGGGTAGGCTAGAAATGAAACCCAATCCAAAATCATAAAGATCAGATATCTCAAATATAAAAAATCAATAATAGTAATAGTGAGAAAAAAGAATTGTATAATTCAGTACAGATACAACTCTAATCTAGCGTATACAATTTTAAAAGATGGCCTGCTAAAAAAAATGGTTGCAATCTTGAAGATACTGATATTTTACAAAAAGAACTCAACTGTTGATAATTTGATATGGTTTTGGTAAATTCAAGAATTCAAAACCCAATTCAGAAAAACTGTAGTTTTCTATGAACTAAGTATGTTCTTAAGAATTAGCCACAATAAAGTTGTTTAAAGATAAAAAATATAAAAAATAAATAAACCAGAACTAAACACAGACAGCATAACAGAATGAGATGATTGACAATTAAGAATATGAAAAATATTGGTAGTTCAAATTATTTATCAATTAAACTATCAGTAACATACTGGGGTGGTAAATACCAATCAGTTTCTTAAAATAGAAGTTTTCATTTGAAGAAAAGAAAAGATCTTATGTCGTTGAGATTTGCTCCGAGGACAGATATTCTTGCATAATTCCACTTAAAAAAATACATTTTCTGTCTTCTACTTCTTGACCAAACATCAGCAACTGACTGATATTGCAGAATTGGACGGGAATGTACAAGCGACCTAAACTTAACCATTCTAAGATGAATGATCAACAAAGGCGTGTCAATCAAACACATTAAAAATAATCCTTACATAGGAACTGAATCAAATTACACCTCAGCAAGTACCTAAACCCACCTAGATCCTCAAAGGGGAAAACAGAATAATAAAACAAGAGACACAACAAAATCAAATTGACGACTTTCCTGTCAAAATCAAAGAGAGTTCATTGGAGAAGAGAAGAAACTTCCATAGTAAGTTATCATGAGAACATTATAATTAGAATTACAATCAGAAGATTATTAAAGTTGATCCTTTACAACAAAAATTGAAAGAAACAATTGAATCAAGAACATCTATTTCAGACAATTTTTAAAATCTAGATCGTTTCCTATAAAAATAAGACTGAATCTAATAAGCATAAATCTAGAAAAAAAAAAAAATCGGTCGGGCGGAATTGTTAACTCATACCTCAATCTGCTCCTGTCCCCTTCCTCTGAAATCTCCTCTAAACTCTGAAGAAATCAAAACATAAAACGAAATTAAGATGGCCTCAGCGCAGAAAAACAAAATTCAGGACCTCGATTCGATTTATACGAGGAGAAACAAAGGAGAAAAAAAACGAGTACCTGAAGCGTTTCTCTTCAGAGAACTTACAGCTGTAAGTTTCAGTGGAGTGGAGAGGAATCGAGTAACATGTGGTAGCTTGCAAGAGATTATAATTTTGGACGTTACACATACATGTTTACACCCATTTTTCCCTTTATTTGCAATAATGCCACAGGTCACATGGTTGGGTTCCGTCTCTAAACGGTAAATTTTCAGGAAGACAGTCCACAAACCAAAGTTCCCTGCATTTAATTTATTAAATGAGAATACGATCTTTTGAGTTTTGACAGCTCTATGAACGATGTTATGGGAATTACAAATCAAGAATTTCTTTAAAATAAAAGCTGTAATAACCTTGTATCCTGGTTTATTTGGGAATTACTTAGGGAGGACACAATGGAATAGCAAAAAAGTTGGAATAAAATAGCTATTCCGACGAATTAATTTGTCAAACGAATTTTAGTCTAAGTAAAAAAGTGTGAAATAGTGTTAATTCGGTATATCAACTTATAGGTGGAATATAGGATTAGCTCTCATCGGAATAACGATTATTGTTTGATTATATTATATTATGATTATGATTAAGATTAAGATTTAGTATTATTATATTATTATATTATATTTATGATTATATTAATATTATGATTATTATTATTTATTATTATTATCATCATATTATTATTATTAAATTATTTTTATTATCATTATTGTTATTTTATTATCATTACCATTAGTATTATTATAATATTTATTATTATTATAAATATACTTTTAATATTATATTATTATATTATGAATATAAATATAATTATATTATTATATTATTATGATCAAGATTATTTATTATTATTATATTATTATATTATGATGATTATGATTATGATTATGATTAATTATTATTATTTTATTATGTTGTATTATATTATTATATGTTGATTATAGTGATGATTAATTTATTATTATATTATTATAATTATAATTATTTATAATTATTTTAATGATTATGATTATATTATTATTATTATATTATTATGATTATGATTATGAATATATTATTATGATTATGACTATAATTATTATTATCATGGTTATGATTATGATTATTATATTATGATTATATTATTAAAATTATGATTACTTATTATTATTATATTATTATAATTATGATTATAATTATAATTTTTTATTATTATATTACTATATTATGATTATGTTTATATTTTTATTATATTACTATTATAATATTATTATTTATTATGATTATTTTTTATTACTTTATTATTATTTTATTATGTTGTATTATATTATTATATGTTGCTTATGGTTATGATTAATTTATTATTATATTATTATAATATAATTATTTATAATTATTTATAATTATTTTTATGATTATGATTATATTTTTATTATTATATTATTATGATTATGATTATGGTTATATTATTATGATTATTACTATAATTATTATTATCATGATTATGATTATGATTATTATATTATGATTATATTATGATTATATTATTAAAATTATGATTACTTATTATTATTATTATTATAGTATTATAATTATCATTGTAATTATATTTTTTTATTATTATATTATTATATTATGATTATGTTTATATTTTAATTGTATTACTATTATAATATTATTATTTCTTATGATTATTTTTATTACTTTATTATTATTTTATTATGGTTATATTATTATGATTATGACTATAATTATTATTATCATTATTATGATTATGATTATTATATTATGATTATATTATTAAAATTATGATTACTTATTATTATTATATTATTATAATTATGATTGTAATTATAATTTTTTATTATTATATTACTATATTATGATTATGTTTATATTTTTATTATATTATTATTATTATATTATTATTTATTATGATTATTTTTTATTACTTTATTATTATTTTATTATGATGTATTATATTATTATATGTTGCTTATGGTTATGATTAATTTATTATTATATTATTATAATTATAATTATTTTTAATTATTTTTATGAATATGATTATATTTTTATTATTATATTATTATGATTATGATTATGGTTATGGTTATATTTTTATGATTATGACTCTAATTATTATTATCATGATTATGATTATGATTATATTATTAAAATTATGATTACTTATTATTATTATATTATTATAATTATGATTGTAATTATAATTTTTTATTATTATATTACTATGATTATGTTTATATTTTTATTATATTATTATTATTATTATATTATCTTATTATGATTATTATTTTACTATTATTATTATTATCATCATCATTATTAGTATCATAATTATTTATATTTTAATTATTCTGAGTAACAACTGTCAAACGATATTTTCGCTCTTCCGAAAAGTCAAAAATATCACTATTTTACAACTCTTCTAAAATTATTCATTAATTTGTCAAACGGACCATTAGTGTAGCCACGGGTTGTGTGGCAGATGCCAGCTCAGAGGCAAATCAGGCCGCGGGCCGCGGGCAATTTAGTCAAAATACATGGGGATCTGATCACCACCTGTATGGTTACCGTAGGAATTATAGAACAGCGGTCTGACGTGGAGGAATCAGAGGTTCTCAGGTGGGAATGGTGACCAGCTGTGGGGCCCGCTTTTCTCCTCCCGCGTCGTAGCCCGTTCAATTTCTTTCCCGCCACAAATAATAAGGACCAGAAAGGACACCGCCCAGTATTTTGTCATAAAGAAATGATTACCATCGCAACAATCTGCCACCACAATCTGAAGTGGCAAGATGATGTACTCTCTCTGGGAGTAAACCATTATGAATAGAGTTTGAAGTTTAAACGCTGATGCCATTTGCACTTTTGCACTAGACTCACATGCAGGCTTGCAATTATTTTTTCTACAGGTCAAGATACATGGCTCCAATTTTCCACCCTATAAAACTATGACGATGTGTAAATTGTTTGTGCACAGAAGGTAAAAATATTTCAAATTAAATTCAAAAGAAGCATTATATTTAGATGTCATCCATTAATTTTGACCCACTCTTGAATTTAGTCATTTATTTAAAATATATTAAAAGGTTATCCGTGAAATGTTTAAATAATCTGACGAAAAGGTGAATCTTATAAGTTAGTTCAAATTTGTTATAAAATATGCTGGATGACATCTAAAATTCTATTTATTTAGTTGGAACAATATTTCAGAAAATTTCAGATCATATATAATGAAAAAAAAAGGAAAAATAGATACATGTAAATATGTAATGTAATATAATAGTCAAATAAAATAATGGGTGAAACAAATGCAATGTATTTATGTTAGACATTATATGACATTAATAGCAAGTTTCCTCTCAGTTATGACTTATGAGGCGCAATATAAAAATGGACTTGCGGAGATTCCTAGCTTTGTTGACCGGGCTTTATATTAGACTAGGGTATTGATAAATGTATGTATTGTCTGTTACTTGTAAATATATAATGTGTTTGATACATAACATGTTATGTTGTGTTTATGTATTTAGATGTATGTATTTTAACGTATTAAAAACTTAAAAATTCAAACACATGCATCTAAAACACGTAACACGTCTGGCACGTTATATTAAATATGTTCGTGTTTATATGTGTTTAATACGTGTCAATACTTGTATCATGTATAAATTCAAAAAAATCAAATAAAATTGAAAAAATATATAAAAAAATCAGAGAAAATTAAAGTAATTCTGGTCATAAAAAATAAAAAATTAACGTGCCATATTTAGAAATATAATGTATGTTCGAGTGATCATGATTTCTAACTTCAATATCAAAGCAATCTAAGTATACAAACATTTCAAAAGTCTGATAAACTAAAGTATTTTATACATGCTATACGTACGTCTACATGTGTTAGACGTGTCTGTTCGTTTTCAATGTGTTAGACATGCATGTTTAGATATGTCAAAATTATTTATATGTTGATCATGCACGATTAACAATATGACACATGTGATACGTGGACACATCACATGTAAATACGTTCAGACACAAATATTTATTCGTCTATATTTACACGTGCGTATACACGTTTATTATTACCCTAATTAGACTCAATATGATTAAATCTCGCTTCAAATTATTTTGAATCCAAATATTCACATGGTTTGATTCCAGGAGGGAACTGAAATATAAAGAAAATGAATAATTGAAGATGCATAAATACATATGTTACCTCATGCACGCGGGCATGTGGCACATGGACCCGCTGGTTTTGGATGCAAGTGTCAATTTGGTACGAGCAATCGTTTAATGAAGATGTTGATGCATTAATTGTACTATTGTATCAAAGAAGATCATATGTATATACTTAAAAGAGGTCTAGATTATTTTGCTATCAGGTGTCGGACAAATTGCATTACATGATTTTGAAAGTTACCACCCGAACCGTATCCTTGAAACATTCAAATTATTTTAATTTTTGAAGTCGTGAGAAATATATATGATGGAAATTTGAGACTCTAATGTGAATTATATTTAGGATGGGATCCATTTACAACCATTAGTTTGGAAACCTTGATAACGGTTTTTTAAATTAATTCGAAATAATCTCACAAATAGAATGACACTTGTAGATATATTCAAATTGTAGATTGATTATAGTCCAAATTTTGTATAATTTAAATGTCATTTGACATTCTATCAAAACAATCAAAATTACATAAATCATTTATGATATTCTAAGTTCAGTGATTTTTGATGAAATATTAAATTATTTTTAAATTATATGAAATTTGAAATACAATTAATTGTAACTTCAGAAATATGTCTAGAATTTATTATTTTTAAAAATGTTTGGAATTTATTTGAAGAACTGTTCTCAAAGTTATCAAAAGCTATATTTTGACAAGATATTCCATACTTATATTTATATCTAGACTCCAAAATATTTTCTCACGACATTGAAAATTTTATATACTTTTACAACATTTTAGTACTTTCCGGCAAGTTATTTTGTTCTTTTGATACTAGAGAGAACAAATAGAAATCAATAACGAGATTCTTTTAAAAGGAAATAGAAATAGAATATCAACTATTGCGATTCAAGATTATCATCATATTAATTCTTCAGACTTTTATATAAAAAGTTAATGACTATGACGATTAAAACACTTTAAAGCATTTATTTGTAAGAAACAAAACTAAAAAGATAACTTGGCAACAACACTTCTATAGGTATTGCCTTATCGGGCAGATGCTATGTGAACTGCTCATGAGAGAGAACTCGGGTGTGTTTGGATCGTGAAAAGATTAATGTAAGAATAATATTTTTGTGGTTAGTGATTAAGAATAATGTGAGATCAATGATATTTCGAGAGATATGAGAATAAAGTTAAATTTTTACCGTTTGCATAATAAAATATTGTTTGAATAGTATCCTGAAAATAGTGTAGAAAATAATTAAAATAAATAATTATTTATTTAATAATAATGTTTACTTAATATTACTTTATACTAATATAATTTTTTTTATTATTTTTATTATCCTCACAGAACATTAATTTACTAAATCAAAGTTTTCTATAATTTAATGAACTAGTATTGCTATGTTGTTATTCTCAATTTTATTTGTCTTTAATGCTAACCTGCTAACCTGCACTGAGAAAAATGCTATTTCTCACCACAAAAACACATCCATCAAAGTCTTCAAAGCAAATTTATCATGGAATTAATGCCACGCGCCGTGCTTCATAATGAATTGACTTGTTGACAGGAAATTAATTGTTTCATTAATTTGCTGTCTTCAAAAGAATTAATTACCTTATCGGGCAATACTATGGTGCCTAGTACCATCCAGGTGCAGCTTGCATGAAAGAATTTTATAGTCTACTATAGTGCCCCCATTCTCTTCATTTCGTCAGCATAAATAGGGATTTTACACGCCAAACTATTATTTTTATACCTAAAAATCATATATTATTTTTCGTAGTGCCATAGTTTTAACTATTGAGTCTTTGATGGGCAACTTTTTCTTTTAATTATTTTTTTGATTTCTGGATAAGATGACTGATAATGACATAATGTAGGGGTGTCAATTATCGATCCGACTCGACGGGTTAATTTGATCCGATCCGAATCTGATCCGACCCGACATGATCCAAAAATAAATGGGTCGGATATGGATTTAAGTTTTTTGAACCGAATCGGATCGGGTCGGGTTCGGATCAACACGACCCGACCCGACCCGATTAATTATGATTTAGTAAAGCTTAAATCTACACTAATTATATACTAATTAATATTAATTATAAATTAATTAATATTTAATTGCTTAAAATTATATAAAAATAATTAATAATTAATTAATTATTTTACATGGGTCGGGTTGGGTCGACCTGTGACTCGATCGGGTCGAGTACAGGTTAAGATTTTTTGACCCGAATTTAATCGGGTCGGATCAAAAATAATAATAAAATAATATGACCCGACCCATTGACACCCATAATGTGATATTATTTGATCTTTGACGTCGAACACTTTATTTATTACTTTTTTAGATTTTGGTATATGATGAGTAATAATTTGTCATGTATTAAAATATGGATGGAGATTCAAGAACAATGCTTACGTGACAATCTTAACAAGTTCAGTAAGTCTGAAAAAAAAATCTTAAAATGGAACAAAAAAGATTATAGACATTTTTTTTGAACTTATAAACTGATTCTATTTCAATTTCATGTAATTTATGTTATTTGGTATTTCATCAAATATCATTAAAGTGCATTATATTTATAATTATCATCAAATATTATAATTTAATGGAATATCAAAAACCATTTAAGTTGCATAAAATTGAAATACAAATAATCTATAAGTTCAAAAATATATCTATAAACTTCTACTTTTAATTTTAAGATTTTTTGAATTCAAACCTATTATAAAGTGTTATTAAAATTTACCATTATCAATGAATCCTCATCATTTAAATATATAATATGCTTTATGCAGTCCGTTTTATCATTATTGTTTACTAATTCTTTTTCAAACAAAGAATTATTACAAGGTAAAAGCCTATTAAATTAATTAAATGACGAGGAATGATCCTGCTGTTTCTTGAAATTTTAACATCCTGCTGTTTCTTGAAATTTAAGCCCACACAATTGCATGGGCTTGCCAGAAAGTAGAAGTCAGAGATTGTTTGTTTGTTAAGCACCACTCGTTGCAGAGTTCACCTGGCCAGCCTATTGGGCCCAATACACACTAGCATGGAGTCCAAATTCAAACCCAAACAGAAGTTGCTAGATTTAAATTAAAATGTCAGTAATAGGAAAAGAGTTCTTGAATTGGCTTATTAGTTCAATTGCACAATAGGAAAAGAGTTCTTGAATTCATCTCAAGGTTTCTCCTCTCCTCTTCCCTTCTTAGCATCCGGTGCACCAATCACTTCACCTCTCTCTCTCTTATCACAGCCTGACATCTATTCATCTTCTCCCTTCACAGGTTTGAGCCTTCTCTCTTTTTGTTTGTTCATCACACAACTGATAACTCAAGGCCATCAACCTTGACTTGGAAGAAACCAACTGCCCAAGATTCTCCTAATGATTGAAACCGCAAAGAATGCATGAAGTATCTCTTCTTACACCATAGACCAACCAACTGTCTATTTTGAACCTCCAAGAAAGCATCTTTACAAGCAAAGTCAGAGTCGGTCTTAAGAATATTCTAACTGGATTACAAACAAGATTTCCAGCACTGCATTGTCTTATCAAGGTGTGACAAAGTCAGAGTTGATCGAATGCTCTGCAGATGGAGAGACCTACAATGCCCAAAATAGAGGAGGAAGAAGAGGAAGAGGATCAAATTGATGAACAGAGGAACGAGGGGATGTTGATTGATGCTACCAGTGAGAAAACTAGTGATAAAGAGCCTATGAGTTTGGATGATCCTAGTGCAGATAAGGTGTTTGACGAGGAGCCACATAGGAAGACAATTAAGTTGCTTGTGAATTATCCAAGATCTTCACCAACAGCTGGTTCAGCACTTGACAAGGAGACACACAAAAAGCCATACAAATTGGTGTTGAAGTATTCAATATCTCCACCGGAGGTGGGTTCCAGATCAAGTAATATTGAGTCCCATAAAGCAGGACCAAATCATGTCGGATCCGAGTTTGTAGCGGGTTCTGAATCCAGCAATGACAAAGCATCATTGGATACGTCGTCAAGTTCTCTGGGTTATCTTGAATCCTCTGAATCCTTATTGTCTGCAGATAGAGATTTCTGGTATGACAATGTAGAGGTACCGGAATTACCAGGAGTAGTTGAAATTGGAGATTCTTTATCAAAAACATGTCTCGAGGCACATGGAACTGGACTCAGAACTGCTAAGGAAATGGGTGTAGAAATTCCTGACACACGCAAAATGGAAGATAACTCGAGTAGAAAAAGGAAATTGGATTCAAGGTGGGTAAACAAAGAGGACATGCTCTCGTCTCTGACGGATTCACCACAGGTGCAAATGGAGGCAATCTGTTCATTGTACCGACAGGGGAGCAAGACACGTGAGAAGACCACTATCAGGCTCTCTGATACACACTATGCTAAGTATGTTTTTCTCTTTTTTTTTTTAAATTTATTTTATGATATGTTATCAAAATCCAATAAGCCTACTGGAGTACTGGTATCATTCTGATTAATTTGGCAAATAGCAGATTGTTTACTGTTACTCCGCTTGGTGATTTTGCAAATATGACCTAGACTTAAAGTGTCATTGTTTATCTCTTACGACGCCTTTTGTATAATACTACATTCAATTATAGCATTGGTATCTTATAAAATCGGCCTGACCTCTCAGTCAAGTGCCAAGTTACAATGGGATAAAGCTGGATCTGGACACTGAAATTTTTTCTTGACAAACTTCTTGTCTTAAACTGCAATGTAGAACTTTAAAACCATATTGTACTAACTTTCTATTGATACGAGCTGTCATTCTCATTTGATTAAGCTCGATCCTCTAAGAGGATTTGGAAACATATCTATGACAGGATAAATTGTTTTACCTTTAGTGTACATATGGATTATAATAAGATTTTGAAAGATTGAAATTATTTAATTGAAGAAAAATTGGTAAGTTTAGGTAGTAATTAACAATACATTTCCGAAGAAATAATACAAAACTACGTGTATTTGGCCTAGCCTGACAAATTCATGTCAGAGCCAATTATACCTGCACTCCCAAATAGTGTTGTACTGTCAAGGCAGTACAGGGTAATTGATCTTATCGAACTCTACTGAAACCCAATGATTCTGGGGCCATTGAAATAAGAAAAATTGATTTTCAGGTTGCTAGATTTACGTTCCTCAACTAAGTCCATGCAATTTCCATTCACTACCAATAAGTACTGTAATTTGCCTATAGAATTGCTTCTCAAAAATAAAAAAATAAAAATTGCTGTAGACCCAGGAATACATTTGTATACTTTAGTTCTGTAACAAGAGTGCATGTTAGAGATTTTCCTTGCAACCAATCCGTGACAGGGTAAGTCAGATAACAGAATTTCTGACAGCTGGCAATGTCCATGGTCCATGCATAAGGACGTGTGAAGAGTTAGAAGAGATGTTTAAAGGTGGTACAGCCTATTGTTCATGGCTTGTCAGAACCTACTTGAGCGAGTTATATTATATTTACCAGGGTGGCTTGGACATGTATTTTCGCTAAATTTCCTGACCTCATTTCATGAGGCACAGTCGCACAGGCCAGACTATTTTTTATTTTACAACTCTGTGTTCAGTTTACTGAGAAAGATTTTGTTTCTTCAATTGAGGTTGTAAACAGGAATGAAGGAATATGCTTCTGTGTACATGAATAATAATAAGATGCTTGAAGAAGTCATGAATTATAAAGCCAGGAAATTTGCATCTTTTGCTTCCTCTCTCTGTTCCTTTTTACATTTCATTTAAAAGAAGCCATGTTATTTCTGCTAGGGCTCCTCATTCAATACCAACAGTTTAGTTCTTAGTTCCATTGATGTTAGCACTTGTAAACAGTTTATATTGCTTAACTTTTTTTACAGCTCAAGAAGTAAAGGCTTAATAAACTCAGATTTAACCAAAAGCTATCCTGTTGCTTTGTTATTTTTTTAGTTTGGAAAGACCATTCTATCCAAAAACCGTTCCACCTGAATAACCTCTACCAGCCAAAAGTCTGTTTCTAATTTTCTAATATTCCAAGAACCAAAAAGTGAAAAAAAAAGAAAGAAAAGAAATAATATTCTCATTTTCTAATATTCCACCTGAACAAGCTCAGCATCTCAATAATTTGGTTTCATTCAGTCCATCTCTTAAGCCTCTGTTCAAAACACTAATAGCTTGTAAAATACTGTTTTTAGTTATTTAATTAGGACTTAATACAATCCGGTTTTATAAGTGTTCTTCTGATGCAGTTTGCATTGCTTCAGTATCAGAGGCTTGATACTTTGTAATGTTGAAAAATGATATTCCACTTTTATCAGAAATAAAATAAAATAGTTCAAACTCTCTAGATGTCATTAGTTTACCATCTCTACCTTTATTTGGAAGAATAAGAACGTGTGTGTAGTTTTGATTCTGTTCTGCTGAACATAAAAAAATAAAAATTCCAAGGCGTAAAACACGTCCATTTTTGTTTCTATTGGTTTCATGATAAAGTGGTTTATGGAAATAAGATGAAGGAAACAATATCATAGTCCTCAAATTAGGCTCAGCTGTAACAACAAATCATAACTAAATTTAGTAGTTAATACAGGCATACATTTTGACATCATCTAACATTTCTATAGATTAAACCTCGTTCTATTTTTACTACCAAAAGAGAAGCTACTTATGTGAAAACATCATAATTTCTTTTTGTTCAAGATCTATGTAAATTTTCCCCATATTTTAAAAAGAAAGAAAAGTCAAGTTTGAATCAAATTTAACTCCTCTATTCATGGATTCTTCTTCTTCCCAAATGCAACTCACTAGGCCTATCATCGAAGAACCAGATGTTCAACAATCTCAGCTGGTATTGCCTGAGACCATAAAACATCAGAGCTCATTTGAACAATTTCAGATGCGATCAGAACCCAATGGCAAGATGATGGAACTAGCGGTGGCGATGGCATCCTTAAGAGCTGAGCTCAATTCTATGAAACATAAAAACCAACTACTCTGGAGTCTGGAACCATTTAGCAAATTTAGAGCAGCACAATCAAAATTTGCTGAAGGAGGATGCAAAAAACTACAAAAAGATCGATAAGCTGATCAGCATTGTTGAGCAGATTTTGGGGAAAAGTCTGAACTGATTGTCATCATTGTTTCTTGTTTCTCCATGAGCGTCTAATTAGTTAGCATTTAAAACTACCATGGCATTTGCTTGTTCAATAGACTAGCAGCAACCTGATGTTTAACAGAATTATTAGTTGGGAATGGAACTTGGGTCCATGATATAAAATCTAAATTTAAACAAGGAGTGTGTCGAGCTTGATTTCTTGTAATTTTCATGTTCTTCATGGTCAATGGTTTTTATATAAGAGGATTAAGATTTTAAACTTTTTAAAACTATTATATCATCATTTTTCTCCATCATTAATTTTATTAAAAAAATTTCACCTTCTCAAATCCAAAAATTCATTTAAAACTCTCCTCATTTAAAGTAATATATATAATATACTTAAGGTTTACTATTAAAATGATTCAACTTTTTTATGATCCTTTATAGATAAGGTTTACTATTAAAATGATTCAACATTTTTATGATCCTTTATAGATATGTATTTAATTATATTATTTATTTATTATAATAATTATCGTTATTATTTAACATCTAAAAATAATGTGTCCAAATTTTCTTCAATATAAAATTTATTAAATATATTTAAAGTTTTATATTATCGGATCGAATATCGAGTTACAGTTAAATCATAATTCATAAGGGGAAACAGAACATTAATATAAACATCACAACGACAATTATACATAAGCTAATATTATTGGCACGAATGTAAACACCACAGCCCCGACCGGGGCGCACTGCAGCCCCGACCCATATGCCCCCACGCACGTGGCCGGGGCGCACCGCAGCCCCCCATGCACACGGTCGGGGCGCACCACAGCCCCGATCTGCATCCCCCCACGCACGAGGCCAGGACGCACCGCAGCCCTGACGCCCACGCCCCCACCACAGCCGGGAGCCCGAAAAAGAAGGCCCTTCAGACAATGATTTTGAACTCCAACAGTTCATTTATAAAAAGAAGGCCCTTCAGACAATTTAGGCCGTTCAGACAATTTGTGCCGTTAACTTCTTTATCTGCTGGGCAGTAATTAGCTAGTAAGCCTCTAAAAGGATACACTAATCGTGGTCTTTTCAGTAGATGCCATTGACAAACATAAAGAAAATTACAGAACAACTATGTTGAATTAAACTACTCAAGATTTTCTTTTCTCAAAAAAAAGTGAATTAATTAACCGACTTTCATTTTGTTGTAGGAGTCAACTGCTCAAGATTTTATTTTTCAAAGATTTATATCCAAGACCGTTAATTTTTTAGTCTATCTAAATTCTAAACGAACGGTTAGGATCTGTTTACTTAGAAGAACCGTTCAGACTTTATTGGGCCTAGTCTTTTACAATTTACTCAGGTCATGACAGTTGGGTCTTTATTTTATAACTAAAAACAAATCCGCCCGTTAGTATAGGATCTTTTTATTTTGAATAATATATTTTTGCATAGATATAATGCGACTAAAATAATTATAAGGGCTGTTAAATAATTATTAGTTAGTATTTACAGATATATCAATCTAAAAAAGAGTGCTGCTATTTCTATGTTGTGGATTTGTTTATTAAGATCTTGTATTGGTGCGATATTAAAAAAATATATAATTATCCAAAATAAAATAGTTGTTTCATGGGAGACCGCAACATTGGAGTAACATATTTTTGGATCGGATATTATAATTTTCATTTTCTAACTTTATTAATGTTTGATAAAAAAAAGCCCCGGAATTTTTTTAGTTTATGTCTAAATAAATTATAAAAATTCTTAAATTTATACATGAAGTTAATTTCTTTTTTTTTATAAAATTCTATTTATAAACATAACCATTTTTTTTAAAAACTCTACTTAAAAGTTTTCTTTTTAAAAAAAATCTAATACTAATTAATTATTAATTTATTTGATCAATAAGTTCTTTTATTAGACCTCTTATTAATGTATGGTAAAAAATAAAATAAAATGGAGAAAAAATGATTTTGGTCAAATTATGAACTACTAGTTTTTTAAAATATTGATCCATATTGTTCGATTAAGAGCATTTTAGTTCATTAAAAAAGACTGAAATAATGGATAAATCTAATATATACGCTCTTTATATTATAGTATATGTTATATAGACGAACAATAAAGTAATAAAATAATGCATCTGCTATCTTAAACTTGTGTGAATATTGACCCAAAAGGGAAAAAATACACATACAAATCAAAAACTTTTTATCAGGAATTCAAATATAAGAAAGGATTGTGGTCGGCAAATCGAGTATAGGATTTAATGAATTACTAGATTGAACGCATGGAGACCGTAATTTTGAAGATACACCTATCTTAAAATGTTGAAATTATACCAACACACCACTTAAAAAGGAGAATTAAAGGAGAACATTTACAGAATTTCATGTGTTCAACTCAATTGCTTCACTTTTTTTTTTATCTTCAAAGACCCCAATACGCTTGCAATATTTTGCATCAATTGACAACTCGGTATACCTTTTTATTACACTTTCTTTATTAAGAAATATTGTTAAATGACAATTACTAAAATTTTAATAAAATAATTGCCTTAACTATTAGCAATTTCACACAATACTTTCACCGTCTGTATTGCCCATAATTACAACTCATATTTGTTCAAACTCCCTTTCCCGGTCTTACTTCATTTGACATCTTTGCTGAATTTCTTTTCCGGGAAATTAAGATTTCTCTCACCAGCAGTTCAACACATTTGCAGTTTCACATGTGTTCACTTTGTTCTGCAATTTTTTTCATGTAGAAAATTCTACTATTATTTTTT